>PVHY01013231.1:0-41980 GCA_004024945.1 Uropsilus gracilis
TTTTCTACTACTTCTCTTAATTCGTTGAATGCTTCTTCCCTTTTGCTTTCCCTTTTCTCCCCCTCTTCCTTGGATTCTTTGAGTACTTTCATCATTTTGATTCTGAATTCTTTGTCTGACATATGGAGCATTTCTTCCATGTCATCCAAGTTGATTTCTTCAGCTTGTTTATCCTTTGGTGGGGAGTTATTTTTCTTAGAGCTTGCTTGAGTATTTATGGTCTTCCTCCTTCCTGTGTTTTCCTTTCAGATCTGCTCTACATATTGGGTGACTACTGCTCTAGTATTAGGCATGTTGAAATCTATATAGTTGTGGATAACTTTGCCTATGTGCTTCTGGTAGTGAGTATCCTTGATTTCTGAGTTTGCGCCGGTGCCGCGTAGCAGCTCCGGCGCTTTTGGGTTTGGGGTGGAAGCTGCTGGTAGTCAAGACAGCTGGCCAGGCACCCCCAGTTCCTGAGGGGGCGGTCAGGGAGGAGACCTCACCTAACTTCCGTGGAAACTTCACCTAACTTCACCCAGCTGCTGGTGCGGTGGCCGAGGGACTTGTGGTTCCCTGTTGCCGGTGAGACTCAGCTGCTGTGAGCCTCAACCCGCGCAAGCTGGGCCTTGGAGTGGAGGCTGCTGGCAATCAAGACAGCGGTCCCGGCACTCCCAGTTCAAACACACTCAGTTCAGCCTCAATCTGGCTGGGAAGGCTTCTTTCTTCAAAATATTCTTATCTCTGCCATGCATTTACCCACATGACCTTAAGATCACTTACCCCTATGTTCAAATCCTAAATCCTAAACCCTAAGGACACCTACAGCATTTCTGCAACAACCTTGTACCAACACCACTAACAATGATTTCAAACTGGTTTCATCAATGGCATTTCAATAAAAAGTTTATTGACATAAATACATTTGACCTTGCCCTTCAACTTTTCATTGATGTAGTAAATATGAAACAACAAAATTAAAAAAAAAATGGTTGTAAGATAAGTGCAGAAACAGCCTTGATATATTGGCTGCTTTTCTTGACCCTCCCTAAAAGCTGGGTGTCTTTTATCTGTGACAATAAAAAAAAATTACTCAAACATTTATTGCCTGAAAACAAACAGTAAACGATGTTATTGTAATGACCTCTTGTGGTTTCTGGGCTGACAGATCCAGGTGTGGCTTGGCCAGGCGATTCTAACTCTGGGCGTCTGGTGGATTGGGTCAGGTATCTACCTGTCCGCCTTGTCTGAAGGAAGGATGGGGGTAGGATGAAGGCAGGACGCGGGTGGGTGGGACCAGGAGGACTCACTCACATAGCAAGTGGGCAGCAGCCTCAGTTCCCCTTCACAGCCGCCTTCTCAGGGGGCAGCCTGAGCACCCCCAAGGTCACTGAGGTTGAACATGGCACAGTTGCTACCATGGCTAGACCCCCTCAGGAGGCTGGCTATGGTGCCCACTCCTGCCGCACCCCTGCCTGAACGGGCTCCATGCGGTCTCCGTGCCTCATCACGAACTTCTGTATGAAGTCTGAGCAGGAGATCTCTCCTTGCCAGACACCCTTCCCCTGCCTGCACCTGAACACAGGGGAGGCTGGGAAGGGGGGGTCAGGCATTTGTGGGGGCTGGAGAGTCCGCCTCACACAATAGAAGAGTCTTTTAATGAGGAAAGGAAGATGTGAGGCCAAAAATAACCATGGATTTCCATTATAATAATGAATGTTCTCGTTATGACAGGATGTAAAAGTGCCTCAGCATGGGGATGGAAAGATGGCCCTTAGAGCTTCTTGTGGAGATGGCTCCTTTCTTGATGTCCTCAGGAGTAGGTGACTCAGGATAATTAATTGTCCCTGTCT
This sequence comes from Uropsilus gracilis, assembly GCA_004024945.1. Taxonomy (NCBI): domain Eukaryota; kingdom Metazoa; phylum Chordata; class Mammalia; order Eulipotyphla; family Talpidae; genus Uropsilus; species Uropsilus gracilis. The sequence goes on from PVHY01013231.1 coordinate 1,833, forward strand.
GTGCTGCAGGCTGTAGAGGGAGCCATTTGCTTCTGAGACTATGGCCAGGGGGCCTCTCTCCAGAAAGGTGAGAGGTTTTCCTCTGTCCTCACCTGAGAAGGGAGAACCATGCAGCCCAGGGGAGTGACCTACAGTACCTCCTTGTGGAACCAGAACTTGTTTCTGAATCCTGCTTAGTGGAGCACTCAGCTGAGACTCGAATCCCACCCATCTGACCTAGAAGGGGTGCTAGGGAAGCAGGTCCCCCGTCATCCACCTCAGCCCCGAAATGCCTGTAGGTGTGTCTGACCAGGTGCCCCACAGATGAGCAACGTGGCTGCCCCCCAAGACCCCATATATGAGCCCCGGCAATGCAATGACTGCTTGTCCAGCAGCGACTGCATGGAGCTGTCCTTCCTGGCTGTCATTTCTCAGCTGCCCAGTGACACACCAGCGTCCTGCAGTCACACCGCTGGTTGGGTCAGTCAGGCTGTGCTGCCGCAGAGAAGATGGCTGCCCATATTTGCCAGGGCAGCTGCTTGTCCAGGCCCTGTGAAAGTCCTCTTAGGCAATTTTTGTGAGGTGTTGGGAATGGAAGCGAGGCTGCATTCGTTTGCACGTCTCAGTGCAGCTTGAAGGTTTCCTGGCATGACCCCAGAGGCAGTCAGGCACAGGTCGAGTGCTGAGCGCATGTCCAGGTGACTGGCGGTGGGGGAGGGGGATAGTGTCTCCACTTCAAATGACAGGAGTGCCAGGCAGGAAGTGATGGACCAGGGCAGGGAGCAAATGGTGCTGGCTGGGTCAGGGAGCCTTGATCCTGGGGAGCAGCAGGAGCCAGACTGCTGGGCTCTGCCTGCAGAGATCTTGACTGGGTATGTTCCCACGAGGCCCAAAAAACTGCATTTCTAGCAAGTTCCTGGAAGTTGAGACTACTGGGCCAGGGACTGTGCTTTGCGAACCTCAGGGGTAGGAAACCAGGGAAGAAACTGCATTCCCTCCCAGCGAAGGGAAGAAAATGCTTATTTTTGACACATTTTTATAAAATTGGATCAAATTTTTAGTAAGTAAGCGCCTCCCCATTATAAGTGCTTTCTGACTCCACTGGTTTTTTAGGCCAGGTCTCACTATAATGCCTGGGATAGTCTTGAATCCATGAACTCAAGCAATCCCTGTCCTCCTGCCTCCCAGCGCTTGGATTATAGGCACGCGTCAACATGCCTGGCAGGGTTTTGATTTTTCCCTCCAAATTTAGTTTCTATCAACCTCACAAAATGAACTTTTTTAAAAAAAACCCAAGGCTATTCTAGGAATTTATCTTAAAGAAATAGTTTTGTGTAAAGATCAAAACATTCTCATGGCAATGGTGTCTGCAATGGTGGAATTAAAATAAACGCGTAAAAATGAAGGTGCTAATAGCTTTTCTAAAGCAAAGAAGTTTTATATAGTTTATCTATAATTTTAAAAAAGTATAGTTTTGAGTATATAAAATACAGTTAATAAAATATAATGTTTAGTAAAACGATAGCATATATTTTATGGTTCCATTAAAAAAACTTTATAAAGATGACAATGTAGTTAACATTTCATCGGCATAAATGTGAAATAAGGTGACTAAAGGTTTGCTTAGGAAGCGATAGTTGGTGTGCACGCACCCACGTGCACACGTGAGCATGCGCATTAGGAAAGACCAGGGTTTTCCCTTCTGTACTTTACAATGTCTGCAATGAACAAGGAAGGAAGGAAGGAAGGAAGGAAGGAAGGAAGGAAGGAAGGAAGGAAGGAAGGAAGGAAGGAAGGAAGGAAGGAAGGAAGGAAGGAAGGAAGGAAGGAAGGAAGGAAGGAAGGAAGGAAGGAAGGAAGGAAGGAAGGAAGGATTGTTTCTAAGCTACGCTTGTCCACTTGACAGCCTAGAATAATGACACGCCTGGACATGCGCCGTCTCCAGGGGCCAGTACCATGGGCGGCCTGGGCTTACCCCTGGTGGTTCACATCCAACCCAGATCAGACACACCTTCTTTTCTCTCTCTCTTTCTTTTTTAAATTTTAATTGCTGGGTGCTATTTTCAGGGGTCTCTTCTAAAATATTCAAAGAGAAATGAGCACTGAACTCCTGTTGTTTTTTTATCTCCCAGCCAATTCCATGGAATATGTGTTGTGTGAAATAGCCTCCCAGTAAAAATAGAAAGCTTATTTATTTCCTATCTTCTGGTATTTAGCATCTCTCTCAGGAGCGAGTCTCCTTTCCCAAGCTGACCCACTTTTCCCCAGTGAATTTAATTTTTGGTGGCGGCAAGGGCTTGTGAATTATTTCTCGAGAAGTTGCTCTGTGCAAGGCACAGCAACAGGGAGACACCTAACTTTACCCTGGGTCTCTGTCAACAGTTGAACATCTGTTGAACTTTGAACTTTATTGACCTTTGAACTTTATTGACACCTGAAAAAGTTAACTTCTTTTTCGTACTAGTGAGAAAACAGAGCTCACTCACCAAAGCCCATGTGCTTTTCTTAGTGTCCTGGTTCCCTTCCCACTAGAAGTACCTGGAGGGTGTTTTCCCCAGCACCTCCTCTCCCTCCCTCTGCCTGTCTGCTTGCTTCTCCAGCCTCCTTATAGGATCTGGCTTGGATACAATGACTTCCTTGGGCGGTAGCTTCTGCACCCCGCCCTTGCAGCAGTTCCCTTAAAGAGCAGGGGTCGCAGGTTCTGGGAATGGTTACATGGTCCTTTTGACTTCTGCTCTTATCATCAAATACTTATCTCCTAGGGGCGCTGTGAAATAACCGAAGTCCAGCGGCATTCACTGTAGAGACCAAATTGACTCTAGGGAATGATTCACAGATTGGGCGGCATCGTATCTATGCAGCGAAAGGTGGTCCACAAAGCTGTTCCAAATCAGAGGTCTGCTCCCCTGGGGAGTGGGAGAAGAAGGTCCTGGGGTAGATTGTTCTTCCCTTGGGGAGTAGAGGGCTTTTCCTCCATGGAGCTGAGCAGGAAATTCCATGCTGACATTCAGGACTACTGCAGGCGTGCTGAAAGCACATCTAGACTAAGTGGTAAGCCCTGGTGGGCTTAGCACAAGTGCCTCCATTGTGGCCCAGTTGTTTCTTCTTAACAGAGCCAAGATGACACCTCCTTAGGACCCATGTGTCATGGCTTGGAAATGGAAGCCATGACATGGAATTGAGAGGGCAGGATGTCTATTTGGAGCGACACCGTGCACAGGAGGGGAGAGAGCAGGGAGCTCACTTGACCTGTCCAAACTCATCAGAACAGTCCACATAGGCCAACCTGGTGGGACAGTTCCCCCTGACTGTGAGGAGTAGAGTCATCCAATGGAGGCCACTTGGGGAGGTCTGGGGCAGAGCAGCTTCCTGCGCGGAGGCATTTCCAGAAGGGCTGCAGCTGTCTGTTCCAGCACTCCTGGCTGCTTGGGAACAAGTCCTCCCCTGAAGGGTGCTGTATCTCCATCCGTGGGATGCTGGCCTGCCACAGCGAAGACAGAGGCCAGCCTTCCCTGCAGATCCCACGGCCATTTTATTGACATTCTTTAGCCACAGGAGATGCTCATGGTAAAGTCTTCGCAGAGATGTGGGTCAGCCGGGTCTCTCAGAGAAGAGGACAGCTTACCGATGCCCTACTGGCTCATGACCACCCTTGGAATAAGCCCTGGGTACTGCTTGGAGAGGCAGAGACATGAGGTGACAGATGTCAAGTTCTCCCAGAGTCCAACTTTTGGAGAAAGGGGTTGTCTGATGATCTGATTTTCCTACGTTATGGAACTCTTCTGTGGGAGGATGAAAAAGGCTGTCATTTGGGAATTAGGCAGTAGTTCCAGTCCTGCCTCTGCCTCTTCCCTTCTGGCTGCATGACCTTGGGCAAGCCACACAGCCTCTCTTGGCCTCAGTTTCCCTGTTTATTAGGATGATGGGATTTGGTTGAAGAGGTCTAGGGTCACCTCCCACTCAGAATTAGGAGGACTCTCCATCATCTGGGTCGAAGGTCAGTAAACTATGGGCCTCCAGGTAGCATTGTGCTCACTACCAGTGTTTTGTAAATAAAATTTCACTGGAATACCACTTTGCACCCTCCTTTGCACAGCCGCAGAGTCAAGGACTCAGAGGACGCGGAGTCGTGGGCCAACAGAGATGATTTGGCCCACAAAAGCTACAACAGTTGGCCCTTTGCAGGAAATGCTCATCACCCCCTAGGTAAACCTTCGCTTGGGTACCATTTTAAAGAGTGGGAGGAGAGACATGAGCTGGAGGAGATGGCGTCACAAGAACCTGGGCAAAGAAGGGTGTCTGTCAAGTCCCTGAGATTTCCTGAGTATTCCTTGGGCCACGGGGAGCAAGAGGAGGATGAGAGGAGAAACTCAGACTGCACTAAAGGCAGCACCTGCAAGGATTCCTGAGTAAGCAATGTCCTGGATGCCTGAATGAGGTTTTCTTGCCAAAACAGCCACCCCTGCTGTGCCTGCATCAGCTCTTTATGATCCATGGTGGGATGTTTACGAAGGAGGACAAGTGTAGATTTCTGTGTTAAGATCAAGGTCATTTGTCTGGCCACTGAAATGAGTAAAAGAATTTGGGGGGAAGAAATAAGAGAAGAATTTCTCTCACCCTGCAGGTAAAATGTTAGCATCGTCAAGCTGTCACCCTTTCAGGGAAAATAGCTCTGCAGGTAAGAGATCACAGAAGTAGGAGAGAGCCTGACAAAATCACTATTATGATTGTACCGTGCCCTCTTAAGAAACACAGCTTCTAGTTGCTTAAAGTCTCTTCATATCATTTTGTGTTCATCTCATCGTCAAAACATCTCCATGGGGTAGTATCAAGTGATATAATCCTCATCATCTGATATTTCACAGGTGGAAAGAGACTTCAGGTTAATTTAGCCTGATGTTCTATATAATGCCTGTTGAGTTTATTCTTGGTTCCAGCCATTTGCCTCTTAATTTTTGGTCACTTTGACAGCTAGCTTTGTTAGTCTGCATGCTGCCTTCCCTAGTACATTCTAATCCACTTGGAGGTCTGAGAGTGTGGCTTATACATGTTTGGATTTGGAGACTGTCCTCAGTCTAATGAAACCACTTAAATATAAAGTGAGGAAACTGAGGTCCAGCAAAGTAACTGAAGGGCCAGGTAATTGGTGAGAAAATAACCGGAGCAATAACTGTGGTCCCTAAGGTATTGCTAATATCTCTTTGTGTCCACCATAGCTGCATATATGGACTCAGTAATACTTCTGGTGATGACCTAGGCAGATAATCCTATCCTCCTGAGTTGATCACTAGCTCTATATGGGTTAAGAGCTCCAGCTACTGTTTATATAACTACTAGCTTTAACTCCTTCCTTTTGAGCATCTATAACATGACTTTTAGCAGAAAAACATGAGAAAGTTAAACCTAAAGTTTTATTATTACATTGGCTAAATTATTGTTAAACCCAAAACAAGCAAGGAAATAAAGACTAGAATGGAAATAAGTGATATAAACAATAGAAAACAGAAGATGTCAATGAAACCAAAAACTGGTTCTTTGAAAAAATAACAAAATTGATCAATTTTCAGCTATCCTGACTGACCAAGAAAATAAGAATGAAAATTCAAGACAATAAATCAGGAATGAAAGAGGAGACACTGCCACCCCCTTAAAGACAAAAATGGGATTGTAAGGCTTTGAACAGTAGTATACCAACAAAATGGATAACTTAGGAAGATGCACATGATCAACACTGACTCAAGAAGGAAAACCATGTGTAGGCCTATAACAAGGAGATCAAAGTAACTTTGAAAAACTTCCAACAAAGAAAAAAACCCATGCCCAAATTATTTCTACTAACCATCCAAAAAGAACTGATAATTGTCTCTCTTTCTCCTTTTCCTAATAAATCTGTCAAGAGATGTAAGAGGGAGAGAGAGAATTGATAATTGTCCTATACAGACTCTTTCAAAAATAAAAATAGAGGCCGGGCATGGTTGCACATGCCTGTAAGCAGAAGCCTAGGAAGCTGCGGCCGGGGCCAGGGATCGTGGTTCAAGTTCCACTGGGGCATGTAGCGAGACCTAGTCCCAAAACTACAGCTGGGTGTGGTGGCATGTGCCTGTAATCCCAGCTACCTGGGAAGTTGAGAGTGGGGATTACTTGAGTCTGTGGTACCCGGGCAACATGAGCCTGCAATTCCACAGGCAAAAATAGTGAGAACTAGTCTCAAATAAATAAATAAAATAAAAATAGGAGGTAATACCTCCCAACTCATTCTATGAGGCCATTCTTTGAGACCAGATCCAGAAAAAGCTCATACACAAAAAATATATCAATCATGGGTATATATATGCAAAATCATAGCTCAATACTAGTAAATCATATCTAGCAGCATAAAATAAAAACATTCTATACAATCACCAAATGGAATTTAAACCCAGGAATACAGGGTGGTTTAACATTAGAAAGTCAATTAATGTAAATATTGATATTAATTGATCATATTAATAGCAATACTAAGTTAATAGACTAAAGAACAAAGAGATTATTGATGCAGAAGTTGCATTTGTGCAGAAGAAGCACTGTGACTGCTTGGGAGTTTATTAGAAATATAGACCCTAAGCATGTTGACTAAGTCAGGCTTGCATTTTTGATGCCATCCCTGGGGGATTCAGATCACACTGAAGTTTGAAAAGCAACACATTCTGAGACTCAGCAACATTAGATGAAGTCTATGATCCCAGTTGTTTTTATCCTGATTGCTAAATGTGCTGCCTGCCATAAAGCATCTGCTCTTCATTTTGGAAGGCGGGATGAAGCCGGACAAGATTGGCCAATAATATACACTGATAAAGAAATTGTACCAAGCCCCAGGCTTTGATAGTCTTTGAAATTATATTGTCCCTGTTTTTCTTTCCTTGGGCTCAAGGCTTAGATCTTTCCCACCAGTGCCAAGAGCCTCACAAAAGAGAACAGTGGCCAGATTAAAACATGCTGAAGCTCATGGAAATAGCTTTGACCTTTATTTGCATAAGCCTCCGGAGGTGCCAGCTTTCTGGTAATGATGGGAAAGCAGCACCTTCCTTCGCTCTTGGCAGAACTGAAGTTTGAGCTGGCGTGGGTTACCTGGTATGTGTGGTTATTGTTTCAGGTTGTAGGAAAGAGGACCATAAACAGAACCAACTTAAAATGGTCCACCGTGCTCCCACTCTCCCTCTTCCCCAAAGCCTTCCCTGGGGAAAAGGTGTGTGGTCACACCCTGTGGAAACAGGGAACCTGACAGGAACCTGCCTGTTGTGAATCAGCCATAACATGATTGAACGGTCCCGAGGGGGCGGGTAAGGATTGGAGTTGAGCCAAGAAGGTCCCGACAGAAGTGACACACAGCCTCTCTCTCTGGACTGTAAATAAACTTTATTCAGCATCAGTTTATTCAGCATCAGACTTTTATAGAAAAGCATCAAGCAACTAGTAACAGAAGGAGTTTTGATCCAGGTTCACATGGTTACAAGCATATTTTTACCGGGAGACAAGTTTTGTCTGAGACTGCTCAAGTTTGGCCAAAGTGTGACCTGAAGGAGGCATTCCACAAAGATTACTTTTTAAATGGTAAAGGTCATACTGCCTTTTTTCTCTGTAATCAATTAAGCAAACATTCGGCAGCTTATCAAGCCAGAAATAGATGAGAGCACACATAGCTCCCGACACCTGCCTCTGATGAAGGCATAGATGACCTGTCAGGGTGAGGTAGGGGTGATCTCAAGAGTGAGAGAAAAGGGAAGGGTTAATCTTAGAGACTGGTCTTAACTTGGGGCATTACTGGTGAGATCCCAGGAAGGGCAGACTTGTTTGACAGTTACAGTATGCTCTCTACAAAGTTCTTAGCAGCCAGTTCAGAAAATCTGCACGTAGAATCATAACCTGAGGAGATTATGACAAAGGAAAATAGGAGTTATTCACCTCAGCAATATCTGTCAGAGAAAAAAGTTCCCAGTGGGATGCGTAACTCAGGGGGTGTGAGAAATAATAGAATTTGCATAGCATGGTTGGAATTTTAGAAACGTGAGAGAAATGCTCCTCTGATAGGAAGACAAGACATGGCATTCACTTTTTCTCTTGGTCCCTAAATCAGTTACTTGTCTTTTGGGATCTGTTGAGCCAGAGTGGTGACTTCAAAGCATGCAACTGATGAATGTAATTTATAAATGAATATTAGGGTGTTGAAAGCTCTTTCCTGGTAGGCTGTGAGACACCCTACGGGGCACTAGCAGGGAGGCCTCTGCTCCAGGTTCAGGGGGCACACGGCAATCCAACCCTGGATTTCTTGAGCCTTCACTCAGGGGCCCATTTTGTTTTTGTCAACTAGAGGGCACCAGCCGGGCGTGGTGGTGCACACCTATAATCCCAGCTACCTGGGAGGCTGAGACTAGGGATCACTTGAGTTTGTGGGGTCGAGACTACCCCAGGAAACATAGTAAGACCTAGTCTTTAAAAAAAGGGGGGGCATTTAGATGAGAACTGTGGCCCCCACAGCAGACTTCACATCCCAGCTCTCATTACGAATGAACACTTTACTTCGAACTCCAGCTTTAGCCTTCTGTTCCAGCCTGAAGGTCAAGCTAGCATCTTGCTCTCTATTGCAAGAAAAAAACCAGTGGGATCAAGATAAAGGGGAAATGCAGTTGATTAGCAAAAATTCCTCACCTGTCAAGCAAATATCCACAGTTGCTGGAAGACTGGCCAAAGACTTCCAAGAATATTTGCTTTTCTCTAGATGCATTTCCCCACTGAGTTTTCCAGCCCATCTTTTTAAATAATGGCATTCAGTTTAAACAGTCCTTTTAGAGAAAGACTTGATGTGGGGATTCCTTGTGCATATTAAAGCTGTAAAGAATCTTGTCACTTGGAATAAATCTCCTTAATAGGCATGTCATCACCGAATTCACTTCTAATGAATGTAGCATTACCTTGTAGCAGAGGTGGATCTGCTCCTGTTTTCTGACTGCCTTTGAATGTCGCCTCAGAGTTGCTGTGTGCCACCAGTGACATCAAGTAAGGGCTGTGCATTGGTTTTCAGACTCAAGGACCCTCACCAGTGCAGCTCCAGACGCGACCCTTGGACCAACAGTCTTCAACAGTGCGATGGCGGAGACAAAGGTGAAGCGCATGAGGGAGTAAGTAACATGTGGGCTGGCCCCGGGAGAGGGCAGTGTTCCAGCAGCTTGACAAAGAGTGTGATCCAGTCACGCGAGGCTGTTTTACTCCCCACAGAAACCACAGCGGTGATTTCCTACATGCACAGTATGTCCCTGAATCTACACCGAGGAACTGCTGTTTATGGTCTGAATAAACCCCCCTGCCCCATTTCCCTCTTGAAGTCTGAACTCCCAAAGGTAGTGGTATGAGTACGGGGTATCTTTGGGTGGTGTCTTATGAATGGGATTCTTGCCTCTTGGCTAAGTGATAATCAGGCCCAGATACAACCCAAAGAGCTTTATTTAAGATTAGGAACCATGATCTGAGTTTGCCACCAAGGGGCAGTTTGTTACGGGGGGTCGGGGCACATTTTAAAGGCTCAGGCAGGGAGTCATCTGAGATTAGGTCATTTGCAAAACTCTTAGAAAACTGACTCAACAATTGACCATAGTTGGCGGCCAGAAGAATCCAGAAGAAGGCTGCATTGCGGGGACCCCTAGTCACCATTCAGCAGAGAGGCTCTCATTTAGTGCCCAAATGACCAAGTCGGGCTGTTTGATTTTCACCGGGTGGTCTCAAGATGGCGGCGTAGTGACAAGATGAAGTCTGTGTGATTCAAAACAGGTTTCCTGGCACCTGATCAAAGTGCCCCCCAAATGCTTCGTGCCTCTGCCTGGTGAGGACACAGGGGAAAACATCCACGGTGAACCGGAAAGCCGGAGGCCCTCACAGGGAGGGCCCAGGCTGGCACTTGGTGGAGGACTTCCCAGCCTCCAGAACCATGAGAAGTAAATGTCTGTTGTTTGTAAGCGACTTAGTCTGCGTAGCAGCCCAAATGGACCAACAGCACTTGCTACAGATGTCTTGGCGAAGAAAAGACACCCAGCCTGCTGCTCTAACTCCTGTACAACTTATGTTGTATGTGAGTAGAGTGGGGTTGGCAAACTCGCTGTGAGGGATTCTGTGGTAAATATTTTAGGCTCTGCAGGCCATGTAGTTTCCATCACCATGACCCACCTCTGCTGAGGTAACACCAACACAACTGTAAGACAACACATAAATTAATATACACGGCTACATTATTTTCAGACTGTACTTTTGAATTCTATATAATGTCTAATTGTCACAAAATACTGTTCTTTTGAGTTTTGATGGCCATTTAAACATGGCAGAGCGTTCTTAGCTCTCGAAATGGACAAAAACAGATGGCGAGCCCGTGGGTTGTATGGTTGCAGACCCTTCCCATTAATGTTTCCAACTCAGAAACTTCTCCACATCTCATCTCCCTCTTGTATTGGAGCTGATGGAATAGTTAGGGAAATTTGGCAAAATTATTTTTTCAGCCGTTTGCATTTACATTGTTCTTGCAACACAATGTTTGAAAGCAAAGGAGGAAAAGAGTGCTGAAAATTCTCTCCAAACCTAAAACTCATAATGTGTTTAGATACTGATTGCTTTCAAGTCCTGCCTTGGCTTAAGAGATGGCATAGTAACACAGTTACCATGGGAACAGGGATGCTCAGAAACTTGGATTAGAGTTAGGGCTGAATTCCCTAGTCCCCTCCCCCCACCTACTTCCGTTTCTCTTTGTTTGGAGATTATGGATAATCTCCACGGAAAAGCAATGCTCTTATTTTACCTTTAAAATTTAGTCAGGTGTTGCTATCAGAGTTTTGGCTTAAGTCTTGACTTTCTTAGCATTAATGTGAAATGCCTTAAGTAATTAAAATGAAAGCATTTTTGCCAATACAAATGAGCCACGTTCATGCTAGTGGCTTTATTCTGGTATAGAAGGTCTTTCTAATTGCCTGTCAGCATGTGACCAAGGATTTCCTGTCTCATGTTGTAATGTGGGTCGATGCGGCTTGGGCTACATTCCCATAAATAGTATTGCTCATCTGGCAGAGTAACCTGTGGTGATGTTACCATCCTCTGTAGCCCAAATTCTACCAGGGGTATAGATGCTGAGGGTTCCCTACACCAACAGGTAATCTAGGACTCCAGAGCGTGTCTGAGCTTTCAACTCCACACTGACACTGCCTACCCAGAGATAAGATCGGATCCCAAGAGCAAAGAGCACAGAAGAGAGAGAATCCTGTGATTGGTCCGGTGCACAGTGAGCTGCTGACTGTGTGCTCACCATGTGCTCAGCAGCTTTTGGGACCCCGTTAATAGCAATGAATGACATCTGTGCCCAGGGAGGCTGCAGAGAAAGTAGCAGACTTCAAAGTGAAAAGCTGAATGACAGCGCAGTGGCTTTGTAATATGAGGTGATGACCATGTGCCAGGCAGAGCAGATGGTGGCGCTTCAAGGCCAGAAAGGGAAAGTGGAGAAGGCCTCTGAGAGAACTGGGAACATGGCCTTGGCCTTAAGCTAGAGGCAGCGTTTGTCTAGGTAGAGGGAATGGAAGAGCTTCCTTCTATAGATGCTTCTCTTAGAGTCACCAGTTGTGAACCTTTTATAATCTGTGTGCTCTCTCTAATCTATATTAAATATAGCTTTACATTCTTATAGTTACCGTTACTATGTCATTTTAGAGAAAAATGATTCATCATGATTCTTCACTCCTAAATATTCAAGCGCGCAGTTCCTAAGAACAAGGACTTTCTCCTGTATAACCGCAATTGACGATCACCCTTAAGACAGTCCATGTTCCAATCCCATCTCTGTTGTTTTGCTGCTTTTCCTTATGTCTCTGTTGTGAGATTTAGGGGGTCTCGCCCCCAGTCTGTGTTGGTCAAGAAGTTTCTCTGTGAATACAGGCGTCTGTGAATGGCCTTTGAAGATCATCTCCTCTGCTTCATTTTGCAGTTTTGATGTGGGGCCGATTACTCCATCTTTGGTCATGCTCTCCTCTCCCGTAGTGTGGGGAGGGTGTGTTGCTCTCCTTGAAGGCATCTCCAAAATGAAGTCCCAGGTCTTCTTTGCCCGGCGAGTGCACAGGTGCACATGGTGACATCGTGTCTCTGCAGTTGTTTCTCTTGTCTTGCATGTACTGGTTCCCTTGGTTGTCCATTTGCTGTGTTCAACTCAGGCTTGTGGACTGGAGTTTTGCATGGCCCCTCACCCATGCTGTGTTGAGCAAGAAAACATGGACAGATCACAAATGAATACAGCCTGGCCACCCAACGCAAACTTGAGACTGAAAACCTACCAGCAAGGCTCACCTGGTTCCAACAACACAGTCCCTCACCCAGTGAAAGGACACGGCCATAGGAAAGAGACTAATGGACTTAGCACAACTAGTAAACAACAAAGAGTAGGGTTTGAGAGAATGGAAGGGGTACTAGAGGGAGGTATCCCTCCCAAAAAAAACCACAGAGTTCTGACCTAAAGAACAAAATAAACTTTAAAAAGAGAGAGAGAGAGAGAGACAGTCCATGTTGATCTATATTATTTAAGGCACCAATCCATATTCCAATTTTACCAATTACCCCAGTGTCCATTACAGCACTTGTTTCTATTTGATTCAAGATCACACATGGCATTTCATTGCTCTATCTCTTTGGTATTATTTATCCTGGAAAAGTTCCTCAGCTAATTATTGACATTTTTGAAGAGTAAGCTATTTATTTTGTAGAAATCCCCCAGCTTGGGTTTAGTATTTCCTCATGTTTAGATCCAGGTTATTTTTATATGGATATCCTATATAAGTGATGCTGTCTCCTTCTGAATTTTTTAAAATGAATCTTGGGAAGTTTCAGATATTAACAGAAGTAGTCAGAGCTGTGGTGGGCATGAATTCCAGTGAACTCATCAGCCAGGTCAACAATGATCAGTTCATGGCAAGCCTTGTTTCCCCTCTACTCCCATCTCTTGTGTTCCCTTGAAAAGAGTCCTGTTCTTCATTTCTATTTCACCATCAATAATCAATCAGTAATTTATGGATTTTAACTTACTCTTTGACCTTTCCCCTGGGAACCTCACAAATCATTTAAAACTCAGAATGTCCAATGAACTTCTGATTTCCCTGCTTCTTTTTCTCCTTCTACAATCTGCCGTCTTCACAAAAGAAAGGTGGAATTCTAGGAAAAAGCAAATCTCCCAGTGTAGTCAGCAGGACCTCGAAAGGCTCTGTTATGGTGGTGAGACTTTAGGTGAGACCTAAGAGTCTCAGGTCATTATCAGTCTCAGGTGTTATCATTTACTCTGCAATGTTCTGCAAGGATTTTGAGAAGCATGTGGTGATCAAGTTCTCTCATCCGAGGAACCCTGGAGGTCATTAGCATATGCAGCATCAGACACAGAGTAGTCCCTAGCATGGTGATCAGGAGGGAAGATCAGGAGGTCTGGGGTTATGTCCCCTCTTATCATCACTAGCATGTGACCTTAGATGAGTCACCCATCCTGCTTGTGCTTGAGATTTCCCATCTGTACTGCGGGGCAAATAGTGGTTCCCACTTCATGGGATGTTGGTGAGGGTTAGTTGAGACAACACGTGCATGACATGCACATAGGCTAGTTCATGGCGCACAGTAGGTGCTCAGTCAGTCATAGCAACTTACAGTGGACTCTCTATATACATGTGGTAGCTTCCTTTTGAAAAGCCCCAAGCTGAGCGACTCAGGTTGTTGGTGTGTGTTAGTCTGCTAAATGATGTTTTATACTCGAGGGCATCGGTGGGTAAAGAAGTCGTCTGTGCAGACTTTTATATAGTGTTTTATTAAGCATGTCAAAAGATGTGCCAGTTCTCAGGGAAAATGTCATGAAGTTGTTGAATATAAAAGTCAGCCACTTCCCATCCTCCAACATTTGACTTCCTGTCAGGGCCATTTCTTATTCCTACTGGGAGACCACTCCACAAATGAAACTCCCCTTCTGGGACCACAGCCTCCACTTGGCTCTCAGCAGTGTTAGGTGGTGCCACTCAAAGTCCCTGCAATGTCAGCAGAATGACAAGAAATCAGCTTGGACTTCCTTTCCGGCTGAGTAATTTCCACATATGTATATTTGAAGATAGGTTGTGTGTTGTATAGGAATGGCTGAATAGACAGATGTCAGATGGGCCTTTGCAGCTTCCTGGATGCTCCTTCACCCCCACCCCTCAGACCTCCACCCTCTAAGCAGAGGTCTCTGGTCTTCTGTGGAGAAGAGCTTTCTTTACTGCTAGGTCTGATTTTGATTCCAGTCCTGGGCACCTGGCTTGCACTCAAGGCCAAAAAGGAGCACCTGTGGAAAGACAGCTGGTCAGCATTCAGCAGTGAGACACAGACTGTGAAGGTCACTGTTTCCATGACACCAGTCTTATCTCACACACGAAGGCCATGCGCCACACACAAGGGGTGTGTTAGTTTGAAGGACCAAACCGGTGGATGTGAATCTCTACCGATGACCAGCAGGTGTTCCACCCTTGTGGTTCTGAACTCCTTTATTCTCCACGGAATTGTCCTGAGAGCCAGGTTTTGGGTTAAAGTGTCAGGAAACACCAAGAAACTATACCTAAGGCTTCTGCCCTCCTCGGCAGCTGTTAGCCTCACTTCCCAATTATGTGAGACTGAACTGCTAGTTTCTCATCAGGGACTTGACAGATTCTTGCAGTAGCCAAGTGGCCTTAGAGTCTGGAAATGATGGGGTTAAAGGTCACCTACACCCTCTTGCTCCACTAGACAATGTTCTAGGGGTGGGGTCCATCTCACTAAGACTCAAGCTAAGGTGGGGAAGCCATGGAGAAGCCTGAGGGTCTGAGGGTTGAAGGGGAACTTCTGAGCCCATATAGCCAACTGAAAGTCAATGATCTGTGAAGCATCTGGACCGTCTGAAATTTTCCTAGTAGCATGGAGGGGATCACCTTGTGGTGACTGCACTCCTGAGTCATCTCTATCCTATCAGTCCATACAGAAGGCACAGGAAGAACAAAGTGTTTGTCTCCCCTTGGGAACTGTAATTACACATATATCATCAGGCTTCTTGAAGTGGTCCGAAGCTCATTGATGCTCTGGTGGTTTTTTTAGGCGTCCGCGTCCCCCACATAAGCCCTGACTCTTTTTTGAAAAGTATCTGTTGCTGTGTCTTCAACTTAATTAATCTTTTCTTCTGCACTGTCTAATCTGCTGCTAATCCTATCCACTGTATTTTTTTCATCTCAGAAATGGTAGTGTGATTTGAGTTTTAGCTCTTATTTCTCAGCCTCACATTTTTTAATGTTTCCTCTAGCTATCTGAACAAGTAGAATGCAATTGTAAGAGCTATTGTAATGTCTTTGTCCGTGAATTCTAACATCCGGGTCCCTTCTGGGTAGGTTTTGATTGACTGATTTTTCTCCTTATTCCAGGTCATATTGTTCTGCCTCTTGGTATGCTTGGTGATCTTTGATTGACTGTCAAACGTTGTACATTTTACCCTGTTGGGTGATGGATGGTTTTGTCTTGAGTTTTCTTTCAGGATTTGGTCCAGTTACCTCAGCAACTTAATACCTTGTCGTCTTACTGTTGAGTTTTGTTACGTGGGACCAGGATGGTGTTTATGGCTGATATTTGCCTAGTACTAAAGTGAAGTACTCTGCCCAATGGCCTGTGAATTACTGGGTCTAACAGTAAATACTGGTTGCAGTTACGAAGAGGCAATATTCCTGCCCTGTATGAGCTTCAAGCCCTTCACAAGCATACCTGGACCTGAACTTAACTGAATCAGTACTTCCTGAATGGCTTAAATGGAGGTTTATTTCTTTCAAATTTTTAGCTTATTTTGTTTTATTATTGTTTCTTCATTATATTAAATTTTCCTCTGGGTCCAAAGTCAAATCTATAAAAAGACATAATTTTAAAAAGACTAACTTCTGTCTATGATTCCTTCTACTATTCTCTCCCTTCCCAAAAAGGAAGTCACTTAATAAAAAGATTTATGACTCATTTAAAAAAATTGTAATATGTATTCAAACAAGTGGACCCTCCCTTTCCACTTAGGAAACTGCTCTGTACTAATGCACTGCTATCTGCTTCACTTAGCAATGAGTCCTGGAGATCGCTTCCGCATGTATCCTGCAAGACATGCCATTCCTTCTTAGCTTGCAAGTCTCCTTTATGTGAATATATCATTGTTTATTCAACCCGGCCCCTAGGTGAATATTTGGGCTTCCCAGGCTTTAGCTGTTACAGATGATACTGTGGTGAGTAGCCTTGTGTACTCAGGTTTTTGTTTGTTTTTTCTTTTATTGCCAGTTTATATTTGAGCTAGCTTCCTAGAGGCCGGATTGTGTGGTCAAGGATAAAGCTATTGATCACTTTGGTAGTTATTTCCAAATGCCATTTTGCTTTCCCACCAGCAGTGGACAAGTCTCTTCTCTCCAATTTCCCTGCAGAATGCATTATCAAACTTTTGGATGTTTCATGTCTTAGAGTATCTTCATCTATCTATCTATTATCTCCTTTATAAAGATGATCATTCACTGTGGGACCTATTTTATTTGCTTTTGTCTTGTTTTTGGAATTTAGGAAGCTGTATTTTCATGTCGCAGCAAACACCCTTGAGAGCCAAGCACAAAGAATGTGCCAGTTTGAGTTTGGAGTGGAAGGGCAGGGCTCACTCTAGCCTTCAGACCTCCACCAAGATCCAGTGCAGCTCATCAGACGCCTTACTTCCAGGCAGTACAGTGTTCCTGCTCACTTACATATCACATAGTTCACACACGTGATATTTATTTAGTTATTTTTTGCATTTTGTCACTTAACCAGTGATTTTTGTGTGGATTCCCTTAACAGGGTGAAGAGGCTTGCAATGCTCTGGATCTCTAACACCCAGGGGTGCGGCCTCTCCAGGGCCATTGGGTATCTTGAGTGTTAGCTGGTGAACACTAGAGACCAATCTCTGTGGTGGCGTGGGCATCGCTTCTCCTATGGCCAGGCACTTAGTCCAGAGCCTCTGTTGAAGAAGATGAGCAGGAGGGAGGTGGGTGAGGCCCGTGGGGCCGGCATATGTGGGGCACATACTTCTGAACTGTGTGCGCATGCCCGAGGCAGAGCTCGCTAGCCATGCATGCTCATGGTTCATGTGTGTGTGTCTGTGTTAGTGAGGCCGGTCCTTGGCCAGGTGGCACTAGGACTTATGTCAGCAACTGGCTGCAGGGCTGTGGCTCTTACTGGCTGTTCTATTGCTAACTGCTCTCGTCAGCTATTATTCAATTGGAGGTTCGGGCAAGGTCAGACCGCAGCCCTGGCGGAGTACAGTGGTGAGGCCCAAGGTCGACCTTTCAGAGGCTGGGGGCAGTGCAAGGAGGTTGTGTAGGCAACACTGAGGTCAGGCTCAGTGACTGGTTCGGTCTCGGAGAGCAGGCTCACAAGATCGTGGCATTTTTCTTTGACCTTCAATCTCAGGGGAGACTTCGTTCTGCTCTAGGAAGGTCAGGCTGAAGATGAGAAGCCGGCAACCTTTATCGTCCTTCTCATTCACCTGCCAGCAGCAATCACTTGCACAAGTGACGACGGAGCCCTAAGCACTTGCTGAAACTGCATGACAGGGCGGCATGGAGGTCTTAGTATCTCCCTGTCAGCTCTGAACTGGGCCTGAGCCACAGCGCTGTTCAGGCAGACCAAGCTCTTTCTTGCACACCTCCTCAGTGCCCAGCGTGTACCAGCCAGACTTGCACACACAACCCCCAGCACATACCTGGGAGGTGGATGCGCCTCTTTAGAAGTAAAGAGGCTGCATCTTAGGAGGCTAAAGATCCCCACCGTCACACAACTAGCAGGTGACATAGATGGGCACTGCCAAAGTGGGGTGGTGATAATGGAGCCAAGAGACATAGAAACCTGTGTCCCCCCAGGAACTCAGAAGGAGCCTTTGAATTGCCACACACCTGGCCTTGCACCCTTATTCTCACATGGCAGCCACCACTATGTGCCAACCCACTTTAAAGATGAATCTGTGGTGCCAGGAAGAAAAGTGAAGCTTCTGAGGCCAGAGTGAGCCTCAGGCTCATGCTGCTTCTACCAGAGGCTCTGCCCTCCACTGGGTTTCACGGGCGGGGCTGGAGGGTGGTATTTGATATCTACATTTTGACACCATCTCATTCTCTGGACCCAGGCTTTTCTTTTGCCAAATGTGAACATTTAATCCAAGGAGTTTACTGCTTCAGACTTTATGAATAAAGTCCCTTCTCTCTTCCTGCTCAAAACAGCCCTTCAGCAGAGAAGCAGATGACGTGATGACTCTTTACCCCTCCACCTTCCAAATCGCATTCAAGAGGGCTGCGTTATGTCCCCAGATGCCCTTCTTCTTTAAAGGGTAGCCCTTCTGAAAGAACCACTGATCAAAACTAGCATTTCAGTTTCAGAACAATCATCAACACCTTGTATGTCGGCAAGGTTGGGTGATGAGGTAGAGTGCCTCCTAAGGGAAGAGCCATGGTTCTGAATTCACACTTGAGGCAGAGGGAGTTTCTGAAGAGCCTGTCAGGCTTCTTTCTAGGCTGTCTCAATATCTCTGTCAGTCATTGTGCTTTGCTTGAGAGTCTGCTGGCTGTGACATGAGAGGCGTCAGGAGGCACATAACAAGGAAGACTCCTTACTCCAGGCATCAGAGTGTGAGTCCCAAGACTGGGGGAATGGCAGGTGCCATCTGAGGTGAACCCTAACCCAGGAAGTTCCCATCTCCTCCACATACTGCTCAGAAGACACCTTCTCCCTCAAGTAACCTGTCACGGCCATTTTTCTGGGCCAGGAATGACTCACCCCCTTCCAGTGCATGCCAGTTTCAACCTCCTGATTAATCCACGGGTTGACCGGTTGTTCCTTTGTGAATAACTTTGGCTCAGTCCCTCCATCTTCATCCTGTGATGGTCTGGGCTCTCCCCAAGCCTCCTGCAAACCCCCGGGTTTTGGTGTTGGGAGTGTCTCAGCCTTTGCCTCTGTTGTCTTCATTCTGCACCATGTTGATTGAGACTGATAATTAGTCCATTTTCCCCCATGCTCCTATTAATTCAAGTCATCTGTAAGGGCTGCAGACCAAAGGTTTGGAAGCTGATGATAAAGCCTTTATTTCACATAGACGCATGTGACTCCAAACTAATGAGCTGTTCCTCCTCCTACGTAGTGTTCTTGCATCTGTGGTAGCAAGGCTCACTGCAAAGCAGGTGCTGAGATAATTTTTTACACAGGAAATTGGGGGTATTTTGGGGAAGGGCAGAGGGGGAGCTTATGGTGCAGTAACAACCACTTGCCAATTTTCCAGAATTGCCATTGGACAGCCCCAAACTTTATGAGTTGGTGTCTGGTTAACTCTGAGAATGCTTGATGCATTGTTTTTCTTTTTCCTGACACAAACTTGAAACCTCGCTTCTAAGCAAACATTCCTAAGGAGAACCCTTCAGCTATTGTCAATGGTGAAACATATAGCAGTGCTGAGTGGGGCAGATGGGCACACAAGTTCAAGGACTTGGGCGGTGCTTATGTTGACAGTACCTAGTATTCTTCAGTCTGCCAGGTGTCTTCTGTTGATTCTGATTTGTCCATCCATTATTTTCCACCTCTTCTTAGAGTCACAAACAAGCCTTTGATTTCCTCCAAGGCTGTTAGGGCAGGGAGGGCAAAGCCTAAAGAACATCCAAAGGCCTGCTTATCCCCAGGACCCAGCAAAACACTTGTCAGAGCCAATCAAGTCAAGAGTAAACTAAGAAATGCCCTGAAAGGAGACAGTTAGCTTTCCCCAACCAACTCTTTGCCCCAGCTGATAAACTGCACCTGAGGGGCACAGTAGGCAAGAGAGTGACTAGGAAACTGCTGCTTGCACCAATGAATACCAGCACCCCAGGAGTGCCTGCACAGTGCACCCCTTGAATGGAGGGGTGCCTCCTGCACCCCGTTTTTGCCAGGAGCCTCCCAGCTTTCCCCATAGTAGTTCTCTGAACTCCCCCTGTACTCTTTAATACTCTACAACAGAGAGAATGTGCTCTCTCATCAATTCTTTGCTTCTGCCAAGATATGGCTTTGAATTTTCTTGGCTTTTGTTAAAGACCAAGGAACCCCCAGACCTTGGAATCAGCTAGAAATCCCCAAATCCAGAAACAAGACTATACCTGAATTGTAGGGAACTTGTGCCTTTCCTAGCTGGAGGCAATAGGCATTATTTTGAAACAATTAAGCGTGTTTATGATAAAGTCATGAGAAATGAGCACAGCTGTTTGTCTGTTGTTCTGAACTGTCTCCAGTCCGCTGGGCTGAATACACTGAGCGCCACTGGCTCTGCTGGTTCAGCTGGCAGCCATTTTTACTGACGACCTCACCAGTTTTCATTTCGCCAAATTAGAGAAAGAAAGTCAGCATGCAAGCTGACCCTTTCCCTCCTCAGCCTTGGAATAAACTGTCACATCGAGCTTCCCCAGCCCTCAGGAAGGAGGCACGTTCCCTCTGACGTAAAGCATGAAGGTTTTGGCAAGGGAATAAACCCAAATGTTATTTTGGGTTCTTGATAAGTGGGATGAGTCAGGGAGTCACAGCTGTCTATCCTTACACCCCTCTGGTGTGTGTGCAAAGCCTGTGTGTGCAAAGGGAGTAGCCAGAGGCATTCTGGGTGGGGTCAATACAGAAAAATGGGCAAAATCTTAGAAAAATGAGGGGGTGTTGGCATCATAGTGTTTTTCACTCCATATGAAAGAGAAGGTGTTGTCTTTCCTCTGGGGTGGTTGGTAACTTTGTGGGGAACAGGGAAGCTTTTTGGTGACATCACAGCTTATTCAACAACTGCAGCAGGCTCTGCCTCTGTGACAAGGGGGTCAAGGCTGTGTCCTAGGTGCAGGCCCCCAATGGTGTCGCTTGGTCTGCTCTTAGACTGGTCCAGGACTCTTCGTTGGGGACCTGGTACTACCTGAGATTTTTTTCATTACATATATATAATTATATATAATATAGTACATAACTTTATATATATTATATAATATTAATATATATAACATAATAGACCTTATATTTCTCTATTATATATTATTATTTAAATTATCTATTATATATGTCATGTGTAATTATATATAATTGTGATATATAATATATATTTATATGTATAATTATATATAGAGAATTATATATTATATATAGTTATTATATATATAATATAATTATATATAATATGTATTATATATAGTTATATATTATATATCATTATATACTTATATGATTTAATATTATATAAATTTATATATTATATATAATTATATGATATGCATTATATATTATATATATAATTATATACTATATATCATATATAATCATATAAATTACATTAATATTAAAATTATGTAAGTATATACTATATACAATAATATAATATGATATAAATCATATATAACTATATATCACATATAATTATATATAATATATAATCATAAAATATATATAATTGCATATATATTTTTTACATCATTGTGTGCCCTGGGGTTTTCCCATCACCTTGTCACCCATGAACCATCATCTTAATCTTGTAATCATCCCTCCCCTAATTTTACCTCCCCCCACTCTATGCTTCAGTTCTGTTGAGTGTTATTTTAAAATTTTACATGTGCTTTTGTTTGTTTTTTCCCCCTATATCCTTTATATGGGTGAGATCATTCAGTTTTTCTCTTTTTCTTTCTGGCTTATTTCTATTAACATGATTCCTTCTAGGTCCATCCGTGATATCACACATGCCTCAAAATTGTCATTTTTGATTCCTGAATAATATTCCATTTTGTACATATACCACAACGTTCTGACCCATTCATCTGCTTTGGCTCTTATAAACAGTGCTGCAATAAACATCTGAGTACAGGTGTTCTTTTTAATTAATATTTTTATATCTTGTGGGTAGATTGCCAGTAGTGGGATTGCCAGATTGAAGGCCTATCTGAAGTTTTTAAGGACTTTAATGCTGTTACCCCTTGAATTGTAGTGGTATCCCGGAAATGCTGTCCTGTCCCTGCCCAGCTGGGAGGACTTTGGATTTGATTGACTTCACACTAGTCTCTTTCAACTGTGTGGACCCTAAACAGAGCCAGGCTACCTCATTAACCAGAGCCTTCTCACTGGTTCTCCAGTCACATGCATCCAAAAGAAAATGGCGCTCCCATCTCCAAGCCAACGGTAGGAGATTCAAATCAAAGAAACCAAGATGGCATCAGGGATCCTCCTCCAAAAGGCACAGCTCCAGTATTCTTCCTGCTTTAACCTTGAAGCAGGCCCGAGCTAAAACTCACTCAAAACAGCAGCAGCAGCCACTTCGACTCTCAC
This sequence comes from Uropsilus gracilis, assembly GCA_004024945.1. NCBI lineage: Eukaryota > Metazoa > Chordata > Mammalia > Eulipotyphla > Talpidae > Uropsilus > Uropsilus gracilis. Next base: position 24,180 of record PVHY01013231.1, read on the forward strand.
TATGAAAATGGCACCACTCCAAGTTCTCTTCAGGTTTCCAGACAATTCCTACCCAAGCTTTGCAGTTTCTAAGTTGAAACACGTTTCCAAGTACTGAGCTTCCAAGTCAGCTCACACAGGTCATGAGTTTCTCCAGCATGCTTCTCTGGGCTCCTTGCTGGCCCAGGCTGGGTATGGATGCCCACAGCGTGGCTTCTTTGCCTGCTCTGCTGCCACACATGGCAGTGGCAGCTGTGGGGCCGCCAATCTCCTTGCTCTTTGGCCACTTTCTCCAGCTTTCTGCCCTTCCCTCTATCCATGCTGCTTCCTAAATCCCTTCTTTCTCCATCCCTCTCTGAGTTTCCACCCACCAGGGCACAATGGTACAATCCTAATGCAGCATGACAAAGGTGGGTCCACAGACCCCCAATTGTACCACATCATCCCTATCACAGGGACTTTGTGTGGCTTGCGATGACATGCTCAGGTTCCCATGAATCTACCTGGCTCTTCAAATCCAGTAACTGTCCCTGGGAGAAGCTGATCCTGCTCACTTGTCTTCTCCTGCACCTCATATTCTGGGTCCGAAATAACCTCTCGTGTTCATCCAGTGCCCACAAGCAAATCTAGTCCTTGTTGCCTTTACTCAGTAACCTCTTTTACTGCGCATTTACTGAGCCCCGGCTGTGTGCAGAGAATGAGGAAGGGAAGAGAGAAAGACGAGACACAGGCTTTGTCTTGGAGACTGAAAATCTACTTGGTGTAAAGATGTATGTCTTTTCGTCCAAAAAATTTGAAAATCGAATTATCATGCCATGCTTGTGAGTGGCGTGCCTTGTCAATCAACGCTTCCCTCAAATACCTGAGAGACGTTTATTTCATCCATTTCTGTATCAAATGTAATAGATAAGAAGGCTCACCTAAGAACAGACCTAGAAAATGATCAAAAAGAAAGCCAGAAAGTCGATGTGTGAGCTCACCAGCTGTAACTGAGCGTGTAAATTTGGTTCTGAGTTTCCAGGAAACCAAGTCAAAAGAGAAAGGACGTAATTCCTGGTTCTGATCTCCAAGAACATGAATGTCATGGATTCTTCGGGGACGCAGCTCCTCACCAGTGTTTCATAGAACATCAGAAGTGAGGCCACATCTTCAACAAGAGTTATGCAGGGTGGGAGCAGACGTGGATGTTGGAATGGTGGCTTCCTTGGTGGTCACACGCTGTCCTGGGGTGAACTAAGTCATGGCGTACCCCAAGGATTAACAGTTTGTTCATTTTAATTAGAATTAAATGTTTACCTCTTTTTTAAAAAATTAAAAATAGGTGACCCTTGAAGAAAGGAGAAGAGCAAACCTGAAGGCAGATTTTGATTTGAGTTCTCTGAGGAATGCTCTGATGAGTGTGTTCCCCTCTGCCACTGTTAGCATTCATTAACTAACAATGCTTAGGCTTTTATTTTTATGGTCTACTTCTAGTCACGGAGTTGAGAGAACAAACACTATCATACATGTTCTGAGGAGAGAGCAAGACAAAGCTAATAACCACTGCTCACTCACTCCCCGGTTCATGGTGTAGAATCTTCTCCATAATAGCCAGGAAGATAGGAATAGCATAAAACAGTAGGCTTTCAGTGTTGTGGTTATTTTTCTTTCTTTCTTTCTTTCTTTCTTTCTTTCTTTTTTTTTTTTTGAGACTAGATCTTGCTATGTTGCCCAGGGTAGTCCCAATCCCACGGACTCAAGAGATCCCCAGCCTCAGCCTCCCAGGTAGTTGGGATTACAGGCACTCTCCACGATCAATGTGCCTTCTGGCTTAAAAGGGAAAAATTATGTTCGGGGCTCTGGCGTTCAGACCTTTTGTGTGACAGCAGCAGCAGGATACGTTCATGGCCACTTCTGTGCAGAAAAACAGAGGCCAAGCCAGGCGTTCAGCAGCACCGTGGGGCATCTCCATGTGCGTCATCCGAACTGCCCTCTAAAGTGATGTCTCTCTGTCGCCAGAGCCCCGATGGTGTGTCTGTAACTAGGCAGCAAATGACTTGCTTCCAGCCACCCAGCCTGTGCATTACACGCTATTGCCCAGCCTGTGGCTGGAGAGAAGGAAGCCCCCACAGGCCCAGCTGACTGTTCCCCCGTCTATCAGCTCCACTGTGGATCAGGGGGGTGCTCCGGTGTCCTTGTGTCCTTTGTTTAAAGGACAATCAGCCTGGGGGATCTGGAGGCCTGACTTTCTGTTCCTCCCTGGCCTGTGCCTTCTCTCACTTGTCTAATTGGACCTTGAGTTAAAGACAATCAGGTATGCAGAAGCACATCCTTGTGCTCCCAGCTGCCAGCTGCCTAGTGATGAGTGAGTCATGGTGGGAAGTGGATGATTATGCAAGACGGGAGTTCTCAGCAGTGTGCACAAACAGCTGGCCTTTGCCTTGGAGGCCACACTCTGGATGGCGCTGAGAAGGGCCCTGGTGCAGAGAGAACCTGGTTCTTCCCAGCACATGGTGGATGCCAATCAGACTGGTCTCGTGATAAGTGTAGTGGAGAAGGTGAAGCTTTAGCCAAAGCTGTCAATCACCAGCTTTATTAGTATTTGATAGCTCTTCCCTCAGGTGTGGGTGACAAGGCCTGTTTCCCAGGGTGGAAACAACCAGAAGACACAAATGACATGATTGGCACAGTGTCTGGGACTCAGGGAAAGTGGTCATTGTGGTCATTTCTACATCAGTAGCCCATCATGGCTGCCGCCTCTGCCAGTTCTGCTATTTGTGTCCTAGATGCTGGTCGATAGGCTGTTTGGGAATGGACAAGCCACAGACTGTGAAATTGCAATGACCCTCATGCCACAGAGACTATGTAGGCATCTTCCTGGCCTGTCAGCCCTGATCTGTGGCCTGGGGCTAGCAGTGTAGCAGAGTCCATTTTAGCGGGAACAGCTGCCCAGGTTGAAATTAGGCCAGCAGAGGCTTGGGCCCATACCTACCCTGAGACTACATCCAGCTCCAGTAGATGCAGCTTACCAGCCCAGGGTGCACCAAAAGCCTTCTCTTGGAACAAGCTGTGTATGTGTGCCTGCGTGCATGCATGCATGCATGTGTGTATATGCGTGTGTATCTGCAAAAGTGCATGCACTCCCTGCTCCTTCAAGAAATGCAAGCAGTTCCCTCCATGTCAAGCAGAGCCCAGCCATTGGTTTGTCCAGCAAGAGACTTCTCCAGGCGCCATGTTCTCCAGGCGCCATGTTCATGGTCCTTTAAGTCATCACTATAAATGGCCTAAAGATGCTGCTGGTTTCCTAATGTGTATGAAGAGAACTGTCTAACTCTGTTTTCTGGATGCCAGGCAGTTGTTCTGTGGTGGTGCTAAACCACCTAGTAGGGTTTAATCAACTGACCATGTTGAAAAAGGAAAGAAGTGTTAATGCTGCTCTGATTTTTCTACTCCAGTAGAACTTTTTTTAATGAAAATGGAAACATGACTCAAGCATCAAAGCTGCCTCATTGCTAATCATCTATTTTTTTTATTTTTTGAGACTAGGTCTCACTATTTTGCCCAGGGAACCACAGGCTCACGTTGCCTGTGGCATACCACGGACTCAAGCAATCCCCAGCTTCTGCCTTTCTTAGGCTGCAATTAAAGGCAGGCGCCACCATACCCGGCTGATCATCCTATTTTTTATAGATCATCTAATAGAGCAAAATTTAAAGTGAATGCAAGCACATTAGAGACTTGTCTCAGAGATGCTTAATTTGTATCTGTCACTCAAGAGGCTAACCCTGTGTGGCCCCCAGGCATTCGAGGAACACACCATTTCATGGGTCACTTCCTTCCTTTCCTTTTTTTTTTTTCTTTTGGTATATAGCCTTATATTATTTTTTTTTTATTACAGAAGAAATGTTTTCTATGCAAGGTCAGTTGGCTTCTTAAATGCAACCATGCTTCCTACGAATAGACACAGAAGGTATATTCAACAGCTTCAGCAAGTATCAAGGTGGTTAAGATCTGCTTTCTTCCTGTGTGTTGCAGAGAACAAGAGTGTGTGCTAGTATGTGCGTATGTGTTTATGTTTTTCTGTCTCTTTGTGGTATATGTAGGTCTGTTGTGTGTGTCTATGTATAGATAACTGTGTGTGCCTGTGTAAGTGTGTGTCTGTGTGTGTTCACTGGTATCTTGTATCTCTTCATCCTCAGCCGGAAGCTGAAGAAGGGGCATACAAGAGTGTCAGCACTGAACATGAACTTAAAACAGGCAGGAAGAAGTCCCCTCAGCTTCACTCCATGACTTTCTGAAGTTGACACGTGGGCTTCCTCTGGTGTGCAAGGACTGATGACAAAGAGATCATCACATAGAGGGCATTAGAGATGAAGTCTTCCTGGACCTAAAGATACTCTAGCCACCTTAGCTTTCCCAGAATGCAGCACTTCAGAAAACATTTCAGTGGTGTGTGTGTGTGTGTGTGTGTGTTTGTAGTGGGACTTTAAGATGATTTAATCTTAAAGGAATTTGGGATAAAATGCTCTAAAACCTGGACTGAAACTCCTGCCTTTAAACAATTCCCACTCTTCTCCTTCAACATAGAAAATAATGGGGTGAAGCCTCCATCCCGCCAGCTGTGATTTGTGGGCATCCTTGCAATGAGCCTAAGGCAGGCGGTTGCCGTGTGAACCTAGGAAAGCTTTAGCACCACCACATGCTCCATACGCTGAGCACAGCTTGGAGGACTCTGCGATTGGCATTATGACCAGATTTTGGAGATGGGGCAGATATGTGATCTCAAGAGAAGAGTGCCTGCGGGAGTGGGGGATAAGCACCCATTTGACTGTCGTGTTTGCTTGGAGGCTGCTGAGGCCCGGGCCAGGTCCAATGAGTGAAACTGTCGTGACAGATGAAGCCAGCTCACTATGTGTCACCTTGTCACATTGGCAGGAGACACTCCCAGCTCCAACGAGGGTCCCTCACAGTCCTCCCCACTGACTGCTGGTGCTCCAGCCTGCTGTGTTCCGGTAGCTTTGTCAGCCAAGGCCAGTTCCTCAAAGTGAGGGGCAGGTGGGGAGAAGTGGGCAGGGAGGGAAGAGAGAGAGAGAGAGAGAGAGAGAGAGAGAGAGATGCTGAAGGAAACTGATGGAGCTCCATTTTCTATTGCTCTTACCAGATTGAAACTCGTGTAAATTGAGTGACTCAGTCGTGGGTTCTGGTGAGGGAAACGATGCCTTGGAGTTTGGACCTGAGCCATAAAGCATTAGAATGCTCTGTCAAAGGCTACCACATGGTTTTAAATGCTGATGGCCTTGGCTCCTTTCCTCGACAATTTTTTTCCACTTAATTTTTTTAAATTGTGTAATCTTCATACAATATTGGTCATGTTTGAATGGCTGTCATTCCTCTTAGGTTTGGCCCTCCCTTCTGCATTGTACCCCTTACCCTCCTCTTTCCCCCCTCTCTCCTCTTTGCCCCCTCTTTCCCCTTTCCCCCCTCTGGTCACTCCAACTCCTCTCGCTGCAAGCCGTTGGTCCATGTCTGGCCCACTGGTCTTTTCTTTTTCTGGAACTCTGTCCTTTCTCCTGGGTGCGGATTTGCCCTCCTGAATAGCAGCAGACCAGGCCGCTCAGATCTCCAGGAGGAACTGAGGCAGATAGTCAGACCGAGCTCAGCCGTGTTCGACAATTTTCTGATCCTGCTGGTTGCAGACCGAGGACTGAAGTCAAGAGGCTCCAGTTCACCTTCAAGGACCTTATAAGACAAAGCTCACAACCTTCTGCTGGAAGGCTCTTACGTAGGAGGGAAGGTGACAGATTACCTGCTCCCACCTTTGCCTTTCTGCCCTGAAGCCCATCAGAGCCGGAAGCCTTTGATTGAGATCCTGCTCACCAGACTTGCCGTTCTCATCCCACCCATCCAGCCGGCCCTGGGAAAGCGAAGCCACATGAGGATCTCTTGCAAGCATTTTCAAAGAAGTAGAAGTAACCTAAAAAAATGTTGCTCAAAATCACAGGCCAACCTCACACCCTAGTGGGTGGTCTTCTCTCTTGACTTCAAGACAAGAGACAACAAACCCAGTGTTTAGAGGTGAAAGGTTGGGGGAGGGGTTCCCTCCTGATCTGTTGCACCCCCAAAACCAGCTGGAAAGCACGCTCCATCCTGATTAGGTGCACCTGTCAGACACAGGCACCAGCTTCCATTACAATTTTGCAGACGCACCGGAGAATGAGGAATTGTGTCCCCATCTCAGTTATTGTTCCCTAGGCTTTTACCACCTTGGCCTTCCCAACCCCCCATGCCTCTCTCTGCCCCCCTCTCCTCCTCTCCCCTAGGGCTTGTCACACTTTTAGTAGGTGTGCTCTGATAAGCCATCTGCAGTCATCGGAAGACAGGTTTCATAAAGGCAACGTGTGAACATGCTTGAGAGAGGTGACAAAAATCGTCATCCTTTATTTATGGAGAAGTCTTTTAATTTGGACACAGAATGATACAAATCAGATGTAACTGCTGCAGGAGTCAGGATTGTCTTCTGGTGGAACGTATCTGCTCTCTTTTGTCCTCACTTTCGTAGCTGTTTTTAAAGTCCAAACGGTCCTGTGTCATCAAGGATTCAGCCAGTGAATTTCACACCAGCTGTCAGTGACCCTGTCATGTACCATCTGAACTGGGGTGCCTTTGCCTACCAGGGTCTGGTACCTGCATCCAGTGAGCATGGTGTGGGGTGTGGCAGGTTAACCAAATTGTTTTGGTGATAGGCAGTTTGTTATAGGAAGCCCAGGGAGAGTCTGACACTGAGAGGTGAATCCGTCAGAGAAGAATTGTGCTGAATGCAACTCAACAGGCAAGTAAGTCTTCTTTCAGGACTATTGCAATGGGAGAGAGCCCAGTTCAGAGCCCAGCTCTGAATCTGCTGCAGAATTACAGCCAATGGCTGGGTGAAGAGGATCAGAGCCTGGGAAATTGCAACGAGGAACTGGTTAGGTACCAAGGGTGGGGGGATTCTTGCTGAGGGGAATCTTGCCCCTGGAAGGCAGACAGAGGATAGTCGGGTAGAGGGCTCTGATGAAAGTTCCATCATGGAGGGATCCAGATGCACAGAGTGAAACTTTTAAAATCCACTCTTCTCGGCTGGGCATGGTGGCGCATGCCTGTAGGTGGCAGCCTAGGAAGCCAAGGCCGGGGCCAGGGATCGCAGTTCTAGTCGAGGCACGTAGCGAGACCTAGTCCTAAAAAAATAGCAGGCATGATGGTGCGCACCTGTAATCCTAGCTACCTGGGAAGCTGAGGCTGGGGGTGCTTGAGTCTGTGGTACCCCGCGCAACGTGAGCCTGTGGTTCCACAGGCGAAAATAGTGAGACCTAGTCTCAAAAAAAAAAAAAAAATTCACACACACACAAAAATTCTCCAAGAAAACCCACATTTTCCCATTGAAGATACTCTGAGAAATTCTTGCAAACATTCATGCTCTATTCCTTTTTTGCTGGGATTTATTCTTGTTTCCCTTTGCTAATTCAGTTGTTCTTATTGCGTCTGATGAGAAAATCGATGACATCTATTCTGATCTTTGCTTCTACTTCAGCAAAGCTGGGGTGAAATTGGCTCCTGAAAAATGTGGTTTGAATTGATCAAAGGAAGCACAGCTGTAACTCAGCCAAGGACTTCATCAAGTGGCCCATGCTTTGTGGTGTGCTGGTTAGTACAGTGAAGAGTGCAAATGGAAAAGCAAGGAAATGTATGCATTTTACATTTATTCCACACATCTGACCATCACAGTGGGGGGCCAGTGAAGGGTCACACTCTGTAGGCCAGTAGTCACCTCTGGACAACCCCTTCCCTATCTTATCAGTTCTGTTTGTCACCAGAAGGTGTTCAATTAGATGACTCTTTAGTCCCTTTCAGGACTTTTCAAAAGCCCATAATTCTGATTTTTATGTCATCCTATTGCTCTCTAGATTGTATTTTCTTAGTATAAAATATCTATCTTGCAGCCATTAGAAAAGCTCAGACTTGAAACTAATGACTTGGTGTAGGACCTCTATCTGAAAGGCTGTTTTCCATGCTTGCAGATATTTTGTCGTCTAAGATATAATGAATGCAGGAGACATATACTAGAATGTCTCTTTGTAAGTAGAAGTAGGAGTGGGGTGTAGGAAGGGATAAAAGCAACCGGAATTGTGCTTCAGTAGAAAGAATCCTTCAGAAAGGAGACATAGGGATGAATTGCAGTCAATGAAAATGAATCCACTCTGAAATCAAAAGGGATAAATATCAACAATTCTGAGCCAGAAAAGACAAGATAAAAATGAAATACAATGCCATGGAAAGAGTAAGAATGAAAAACAGTACAACTTATTTCTGAGAGAAACATACTTGCCTCTGTAGTGAAAGTATTTTTTAAATACTTGGTGATGATAATAGAATTGGGGTGTGTGTGTGTGTGTGTGTGTGTGTGTGTGTGTGTGTGTGTGTTTGTAATTACCCTTCCTCTTGTAGGCAAGTGCCCAACTCAATAGACTTGGCCTGAAGAGAGGCTGCTGAAGCCCCAAGCTTGCCCACCAGATTCAGAGACAGCCATTCGAGAGAACAGATGTTGCAGGAAGGGATATAAACCCCAATCTTAATAAAAATCCCTGATGCTTGTTAGTGCGAAATGATTATTGAGACAGCAGTATTAATAGGGAAATATGTGGCACCATTCTATTCCTGCAGTGACTCATACATATTTGATGTGCAGGGATTTCTTATATTCTATAAAATCATTTTCAAGGTTCTCTTAAACTATGCCTGGAGAATAATCTCTGTGTTCTCTTCATGCTTTCTGCTAAACTAGATTTTCATGATTATTTCTGCAAAATTACTTTATTTAACTCCCATTATGCCATTGGCCTTCTCAGGTCATTTTTTTTTTTCAAGTTCAGTGAAAGAAGATATTTAAGTAGTATCTTAACTAAAGGTAGAACTGTCACTAGATCAGAACCTCTTTCACGGGTCCTGGGTTCAGCCACTTGACATCACAATATACATCTGGGAAGGGGCTCATTCCACAGAATACAAAGAGCTCATACAATTCAACAAACAGGAAGCAGATATAGCAATCCAAAAATGGGTGGAAGAGCTAAACAGACCCTTCTCCAGAGAAGACAGGCAGAGGCCCAAGAGGCATAAGAAAAATGTTGCTCCTTATCATCTCATCTGGGAAATGCAAACCCAAAGCATAGTGAGTGACCACATCACACCCCTGAGAATGGCGTACACCAGAGAGACCAGAAACAAGTGCTGGCAAGGCTGAGCAGGGAAAGGAACCCGATACATGAAAGGATGAAAACATAACTGCTGTGACTCGCAGGCCACTTAATAAGACACAAGGACTCTGACTGAAGTTCAAAGCTGCAGGTTTATTCCTGGTGCACCAGGATCCCCAAGCCAGCGGCAAGAGGACCCGAGCAGTCTCTGTGATGACCTTTTATAGGGCAAAACCACCACCGCCCCCATTGTGAAGCAATAGAACACGTTCCCATAACTACAGGACATGTTCCCATAACTACAGGTTTCCAATAATACTGACATCCGTCATCTATCAGAAGGGCAGTGCTGGCGTCCATCATCCATTAGGTGGACAATACAGTTGTCAGAAACAGCCAGGAATAAGGGGAGGCAGAAACAGGATGTGGGGCCAGCCAGCCGTGGTGGGTACTTACCACTGAGGGCGGGGAGAGGACTCTGGCTTCAAAATGGAGGATTCAAACAAAATGGAGTGACGGGTTAGTCCGTTCCCAACAATAGCAATAAATAAGGAGTGTTGACTGAGTGTTGCTGAAAGGCCAAAGTGGTGATGGCCCATCTTTTTCCTTTCATCCCCTCTCTTCCCAGATCCCAGGATTACAATGGCATTTGTGTGATTAACAATATAAAAATGCATTTTCTTGCAGATCAGCTGTGCAGAAGCTGGGTGCAGGTGTATTTGAGGAGGTCTATCATTACCTCAAGAGAGCTAGGCGGCAGGACGCCAGTGACGCAGAGATCCGGGAAGCTCTAGAAAAAGTGGTGCCCCGGGCCAGTGACTGCTTCGAAGTGGACCAGCTGCTCTACTTTGAGGAGCAGTTGCTGATCACAGTGGGGGAAAGGCCCACCCTAGAGCCGTCAAACAGCAGCCATCCAAACCCGGCTGGTTCAAGTGGGGAATTCCCATGAAAAGTCATCAGACACATCATTTGGGACACATCGGACCCTCATTTGGGAAAAGGGAGCATCTCTGAGGCCGCCATCTTCCTTTCAGTGGCTGCGCCCGAACACAGTGAACAGGTCTGCTGGACTCCAGTCCTGGGCAGTGAGTGTTGCGGGGTCTGTGCTCAGAGAGAAGCTCATGGATGAAGCTGGGCTTCCTGGAAAGCACTTCAGCTGGGGGCCACCCTGTCAATGCCCAGGAGAAGCCCGCTGCGCTCTGTCATTTCCACCTGGATAGACTCAGGGTCTGTCCACCGGGGCTCACCATGCTGTGGCCAGCCTGCCCCCAGAGCTCACTGGACACTGGCCTCTGACATGCTGAGCGGCTGTCCCGGAAGTCAGACACACTGTCTCAGGTCATCTGGTTTTGGTTCCTTTTGTTCCTCTGTCGTCATGGTGCAAGAAGTACGTCTCTATCGGGACCTGCTTTCCAGATCCTTAAAGACATTCCCTGCTGTGATTGACCCCTCAGCTTCATCCATGGAGTAGTGGAGCCTTTATTCTTCATCAAATGACATGGGGCTTTCTAGAAAGAAGTGAAATCCCCAGCAGAATGATTAGAAAGGAATGAGAGTTTCCCATTTTCCCAGGAGGGGGGCATATTTGTATGCAAGTGACAAGACCAAGGAAAAGAGTTGGAGCATCTCAGGAGGGTAACTTTGAGGATAGCGGCTGGGGAATATCTTGGGGGGAACTAATGAAAGATCAGGGTGATTCTGGTAGATTTATTTGTGTGACTCATTCTCCACATCGATGCCCTGTCTCTCCTGAGAAGAATGATCTCCTTTTCCAGATCTGGACCAGATCGCCTTGTCCAGAGAGGGCACTGTTCTCATGGGACATTTGAGCTTTTCGGTGGAAGAGGAAGACAGGGATCTTCTTGCATCTGCTGCTCCTTACATGCTTTCAGTTCAAAATGATCTCAATGCCAGCGTGGCACACTTGGTTCTTGTGCCATGAGTTGCAAGAGGTGCAGTCTAAAGACATTCGATCCTCCTGAGATTTGTGCCTTGGGCCATTTACAGTGTCAAGGAGGAATGCTGGGAAGAAATGCCATTTTGTTCAATGCTTCATGCCTTGTAAAGGAAACTACCTGGTGCTTGCCTTTCACTTTACTGGGAGTGGGGGCTGGTAGCTGAAGAGTTTAGACAACTACAGAGAAATATCTGTTTATTATTGCCCTGGGGAAATGCTTTCTCCCTCCACCGCATTCTGTCTTAACTGGGGTCACTCCAATGTGGGTATTTATCACTCATGAAACTGCAAGATCGTGAGTGGAATTTGGTGAAGGAATTGAAGCCCTGGAAAGTTGTTTGTTATGCAACAGTCCCAGGTATGAGGTAGCAGAGGGACCCTGCTAGGTTGCTGCTTTGTGGAAAATATATATATATTTCACGATGCCAATTGACCTTTCTGCTTCTATGTATGCAGAGGAAATACCACCCGCTATTTTGGGTGATGTGGAGATAAGTCACACAAAGGAGAAGGGATAGAAGTGAATTATTTAATGTATTTGTGGCTGAGGTGGGAGCGAAAGTTCTAGGTCTATCATAAAAGCATCCAACAGGACTCTGGGCTCAGGATAAAGGAGGCTGACAAACAGTGGTGGGGGTGGGGGCAGAGGAGGGAAAGAGTATCCTGCTCTTCCCTTAAGATGATGGGGTAGCTACCTAATACATCTAGAAAGTGGGACCAGGGACAGAGAGACACACAGACAGACAGTCACAACTCATAATAGGAAAAATGAAATTTGCAGGTGATACCAAACGACCTGGAATTTAGACCCATTGCCACCGTTGACTGTGCCATGTAGGACAGATCCTCTCCTGGTCTTAGTTTCCTGCCTGTGACTGAAGGGTGCAAAGGAAATCACCCCACCAGAATGCCAGAGTGCACCCCTCCGAGTGGTTCTAGCCTGGAAAATAGTCAAACAAGCGTCCGACTGATTGCTCAGAGTCAGCAAGAAGTTTTGTCATGATGATCCTCTCAAAAACAAACTTCACACATGTGAACATCTCATTGTTTCTGAGAGGACTCATGACTCAGGCTATCTCCCAGCTAGCTACTGCAAGGGTGTTCACAGACAGAAGTGAGATAAGGTATTCAGCAAGAGATTGTTTCCCATAAAGCCAGCTTCTCAGGAAGCCTTGTACCAGACCCTGCCAGCTAAGCTATTCCATAAGTCCGGACCCACAGGAAAGATGTGAATCAGTTCTCACCGTCAGAAGGTACACGTCTGCAATCAGTCACTAGTCAGAAGGCAAAGCTCAGCCCCATTGGTTGAGTTTGCTTGACTAGCCACTGTCACCAGGGACAGCCCTGGGGAAGGTATGAACTGGGCATGACTGGGCTGCCGGGGGCATCATGAGGAAGGCAGGTCAGGGAGGATGAGACTGGAGGCTGTGCCAGGGGGTAGGCGTGGCGGTGCAGGTGAGGACAGGTACAGAGCAGGGACAACGAGAAGGAATAGAAGTCTGAGAACTAGACGGCAGAAGGGCTACCAGACAGGACTCCAGGGGTTCCCACCTGGTGGCTGGGCAGGGAGTCAGTGGGCCGTAGTGAGTTGGGGTGCAGATGAGATGCGTGAGATACTGAAGGGGGTATGGGTGAGGGAGAGATTACTGAGTTTATGCCGAGCCTTGCCTCTGACTAGTGACCACTTAGGGTCAAGATGCTGTGGGCTGTTTCCACTGGCTTCTTGGAGTACCGTTGCCTTTAAAGCTGCCAGTGTGGTTTCAGGTGTGTAGAAGCTGAGAGAATAATAGCAACAGCACTTCTGTGTCCTTATGGACAGCTCCCACATTGGCTAATCTGGCTGGTGGGCCTCCCCTTACCCCCCCCTCCGCCCCCCCAAGCTGTGTGATCTTCAGAATCTAGAGTGTCTCAGTCTTGACTCGGCAGTTGAAACACCCAGGAAGTTTTATGAGTTAGGTAGTGTGGTTTAAAAACTGCCTGGCAGATGGTGGATGTTGGTCAGTCTTCTTTCTGCCTCTGCTCTCCCCAGACTTACTACTCTTCCCTCTCCTGGACCAAAAGGGATTCAATTGATGAAAAGGTTTTTGTGAAATGCAAAGTCTCATTCAAATGTAAATTATAACCTTTAGCTTCCAAATCCTGTGAAGTCAGGCATCTTTTTATTTTCAACGTTTTATTTTTTTTTTTAGGATGGAATACATCAAACTCTATCAAAATAAAGAGAATAATATAACACGTCCTTAGTAGAGCCATCATGCCGTTTCAAAAATGATCAATTTGTGGTCAAACTTATTTTATTTGTACTCTCAACCACTCCCCCCCCCTTGCTGGGTTATTCTTATATTATTCATACATATTTCAGCAGCTATCTCAATAAAGAATCTTTTAAAAATAATGTCACATCTTCACACTTAAAAAAATTATAATTCCTTAATGTCCAGTCAGTGTTCACAGTTCCTAGGGTCTCACTCTTCCCCTCCACCCCAGGGTCTCACTCTTGAAGTTTATTTAAATTAGGAATCAAATAAAGTCCAACCGATATGTCTCCTTAATCTCTTCTCATGTGTAGCTTCTGTCTCCATCATTTTCCCCTCTATAAGTTATCTGTTGAAAGAATAAGATGATTTGACCTGTAAAGTCTGAATTCATCCTTCTGGTTTTTAAAAACTTAACTATTTTTTTTTGCAAGTTTTAGATTTGTAGAAAACTGTAAAGTTTGTGAGTATCTGTGCTTATTACAAGAACGGACTCATATCAATACATTATTATCAAAGTCCATACTTCATTCAGATTCCCTTCATTTTTATCCAATGTCCTTCCTGGACCCAGGACACCATTCCACAGACCATGTCACACTTGGCAGTCATGAAGCCCACAGGTTCTCTTTCGTGTGACGGATTCTCAGACCTTCCTCAGATTCCAAGACTGAGGTGTTGCAGTGCACTGGGCAGTGATTCGCACAATGTCCCCCCACTCCCTCCCTACCCCCGTGGGTTTTTGTTGAATGTTTTCCTCAACACTCAACTTGCAAATGTTTTCTGAGGGCCATGTCTTTTAGGGAGGAAAACCACTAACGCGTGCGTAGTCATCATCCCAATTCAAGGGTACAGTCCACAGGAACGATGACACAGGTTTGACCTCAATCTCCTGGCTAAGGTCATGTTGCTCAGGTTCTGCCACAGTTACAAAGCTGGTCCCCACAGCTCCCCACACACCTCTTCCTACTGTCTTGTCTGGAAGGAAGCCGTCGCTAACCACCACCCCCCCAATCTACCTGAGGATGGGACAGTTCACCTCCTTATGGGCAGAGCAGCTATATAAACTTTTTATCATCTCTCTGCACAGACTTGTCTCTTCTTCATTTCTTTACTTTATTACATGGTAGGAGTCATGTGGAATGAAGAAGAAATTGAGACGGAAGAGACTGATGGCGAATCTGTGAGGCCTGCCCTCAGGAACGGGGATCCTGGGAAGCATGTCCGGGTCCAAGTTTAATGAAGTTATGAAGCCCCTTATATACCCAGCAAGGAAATGTTACAATGATGTAACGAGGAAGGAGCAAAGCACTGATGCACGATAACAGGAGAATTTACCTTTAAGGGGCAACAGTCATTTACTGTTAGGTCATACATCTCTTGGGACATTCCAAAGAGGTTAGGAAGCTGGGTCACAGGTGAGAGACGTGCTGTTGCTCACCCTCTAGTGTGCTGGAGGGTGCTTGAGAGATAGGAGGTGTTCCTCTAATCTGAAGCTCCATCTCTCTACCTGCTTCCATGTTCCACAATTATGTGTATTTGTAAGGACCCATCATTTTATAAAATAGATTTAGTTTCGAATCCATTTCTGCTTTGCTGCTCAAGTTGTTTCAACTTTGGATATTTTGCGCTCTTTCAGTTGGCTTCTGTGTCTCTGTCCCTTTAACATACATGTATCAATAGATATGGTTATTATTATATTTATTTTATTTTACATCGTTACCTACCCCAGGGTTCTCCCAGCACCTTATCACCCATGAACCATCATCTTAGTCTTTTGTACCCCTCCCACCCCCAACTTCCCTCCCTCCCCCCTCATGCTCTGTACTTCAATTTTGCCAAAAATTAGTTTGATTGTTTTCCTTTTGTCCCTCATGTAAGTGAGACCATCCAGTATTTCTCTTTTTTCTTTCTGGCTTGTTTCTGCTGGCATGGTTCCTTCTAGCTTCATCAATATTGCCACAATGAAAAGAGGTGGTTTTCTTTTTTCCTTTTTATTGAAATTGACTTCTGGAGATGCCCCTCGTCATACTCCAGGCTCCTCATGTTTTTATAATAGATGTTTTTGGTTCTGTTGCTTGAACCAGCCACTTCTCCAAGGCATCTTGGCTCCTTTTATTGGAAAATGGAATTGGAGATCAAGGTCTAGGCAGCAGATGTGTGTTTCTCCAAGGGTGTCAGTGCTTCTGGGATGGTGCCTCCCAGTTGACAGAGCAAGGAGATGTGTGCCCACAGACCTTGTGTGCACACCAATCTGTAAATCCTGCTTTGCAGAATCGCCTGTGTCTGTTTAACCAAACACAAATTCACAGTGATGTCTCCAACCCTAAGCCACCAGCACCAGGTCTTGAAGAAAGGTGTTCCTTTGTCTTATAAATAGGCAGTTTGACCCAGGTTCATGTCTGGTTTTCTTGGCAAGCATATCTCAGAGTATGTGAGTGTTCTATCATGAGGTCCATAATATCAGGTTTCCCTTTAGTGATATTAGCAGCCAAGGATGATCATTTCTGGGGATCTGTTTTTTAAAGTGCAAAAAATCATGACTTTTTTTGATTGGCTCCTCCTTTCTTTGACTAACTGGAAGACTCCAAAGAGAAACTTCCCCTCATCAACCATTTGCTAGCCCTGGGTAGAACCTATAGAATGCTTGATGGCAGGTAAATGTTTAGTTCTTTTCCTCATTATTTTGAAATAACAATTCTGCTAGCATCCACTGTTTTTTGAGTTCCTTGAGGACTGGTGAAGCACATGGAATGGCTTGGTGATCTAGCTCCAAATTCAACTCCTGGGATATTTGCTTATGATGGCAGATGGAGGGAGGAAAGAGGCTGAGTTCTCCGCAGGGAGAGAGCTGTTTGGAAAGTGATGTTAAGACTGGGGAGTCTGGAAGGCTTCCATAGTCACTCTTCCTAAAAAGCTCTGGTCAAAGTCATTACCTCTTGGGCTGCTGTTGCCTTGATTTTGTAGATGAGAAATCGTTGAATCCATCTTAAAGGATCCTCAAGAAAGTAGGAAAGAAAATTCCACTGCCTGATATTCTGGAAAGGCATGCT
Source organism: Uropsilus gracilis (assembly GCA_004024945.1). Classification (NCBI taxonomy): domain Eukaryota; kingdom Metazoa; phylum Chordata; class Mammalia; order Eulipotyphla; family Talpidae; genus Uropsilus; species Uropsilus gracilis. The sequence goes on from PVHY01013231.1 coordinate 40,633, forward strand.
TGACTCTAAATCCTTCAAGGCAGCTGGTCTAGGAGAGAAACCAAAGGACCTTTGGAATGCTAAAGGTCAAGGGTAGGGCTCTGGTTCTCAGCCTTGCTTGCTGACTAGAGCCACCTGAAGCATATTTTAAAAAATCACCCAGGCCCTGCCAGAGATTGATTTAATTAATCCTGGAAATGGCACTTTTTTGTGTTTTTTCAAAGTAGTTCTAATATTTATTGAGTTTTTTTTTCTCAATTGCAGAAACTCTGCATAATATGTGTCAGGTGAACATCACTGAAAATGAGTAGGTATCCATTTCATTACTTCACCACTATAGGGCCAGACCCTACCCTCCACCATACAGTAATCTGGCTGGGTGCGAGGACCCTAAAAACAGATAGGAGAACTATAAGGCAAAGAAGTAGCAAAATAGCAACAATGAGAAGACATTGATAATAACCCTATTAGTTATTGTCTCTGCCTAGCAGCAGCTGTGGGTGAAGTCCAGAAGCCTAACCATTTCCTCTCTGCCCCCAACTCACTCTCCTGCCTGAGCCTACACGGTTTCACCCAGAGTTCTTTCCTCAGGGATCCTTTCTCCCCCAAATCCCACCGGCCCAAGCTGTCTAACCTGGTGCCTATCACCACCCCCTATCTAGGGCTGGAACTACACCTCTCCTAGACTGCCTCCCTGCTGCCACACCGTCTCAAAAAGACACCTCCCAGGTCATGGCGCCCCTCTGTTCCACCACCTGCAGCTGCTCTCCCGCACTGACCTGGGCCAGGCCACTTCCCTGGTTCACTGGCCTGTTTCCACTGCCTCCCAACGTGTTTCCCGGGGTATCCAGGCCACGCTGGACAGCATTTGCTGAAGATCCTCTGGCTCCCAGGGGTCTCCTTTGATTAAATTGACTCGCTGGGGGGGAGAGGGTCCGCCTGTAATCCAAGCGTTGGGAGGCAAGAGGTCGGGGATCGCTTGAGTTTGCGGGTTCAAGACTACCCCGGGCAACATAGCGAGACCTGGTTCTTGAAAAAGCAGCCGGGCATGGTGGCCCGCGCCTGTAATCCCAGCTACCTGGTAGCCTGAGGCTGGGGATCGTTTGAGTCCGCGGGTTCAGGACTACCCCGGGCAACATAGCAAGACCTAGTCTTAAAAAAAAAAAAAATTGACTCAGGTTAATTTTTTAATTAACTCTCGGCCCCAGCTCGCAAGTCTGACAGTCCCCCCAGGCAGCGGCCGAAGTCCCCGAGCCTCCGCCCTGCCTCCCGGCGCTCGCCACACCCCACCCCTCCCCGGCCCGCGGCCCAACCCGGGCGACGCTTTCTCTTTCCCCGAGTTCCAAGACTTCCGACACGGCCTCCAGCA
>PVHY01013232.1:0-19059 GCA_004024945.1 Uropsilus gracilis
CTGGTGTGATTAAGGCAGGTGGAGTGGGGGCCAAAGATATGAAAGCCCTAGAGTATCTAAGATGGTCAGGCTATAAGAGTACAAAGGAAACTGGCTTTAAGTTGCTTGGTTTACATAGAAAAGGTACACTGTTTCTACACTTGATCTTAGCCAAAAGGCCTAGAAGCAATGAATTGTTTTCTGTTTCTAGGAAGTCTGTGTCCTGGCAGAGGTTCTCTTCCTCAGTGTCAACACGGCTCCAAATAGCAAAGCATCAAAATTAAGACTTGCTTAATGCACTAGTAATTAAGGAAATATATAAGTAAAAGGTGGAGAAACATCAGCTTGTATTAATCCAAGTGACCTATGCCTTTGACCACATTCAGACCCGGTTCTGAGTTCTATGTAATAACCTGTTCTTGAAATGCCTCTCGCTTCCCATGGTGTGTGATCTCCTGGCGCTGCCGTGACTCATGGCCCATCTATCTTCCTCAACTGCCAGTCTGTTTCTGGTGGTCTTTGGCTGGAGGGCATTGACCTAAGTCAATACTGGTTCACCTGCTTTTGGCTTCCAAAATTTCGTCGCGAGTGTCACCTCCCTGTTCTTTACACTTGTTACGTATGTGCCTTAAAAAAAAAAAAATCCCACTCATTTTAGTGCAGTTTTGGGAATGGGTGGAGGCCTCGGTCACCGGAAGTCTAATTTCCCCTTTTTTCATTTTCACAAATGTGGTCCGATGCTTCTCGATGAGATTTTTATTTTAGTGGAACTCGCACCCAGTGGACATTCACAAGCAAACGTGTTGTTTCATGCAGAAAGGCGAGCAGAAGGGGTTTACACCAACGCGCGGAAGCAGCTGCTCATCTCTGCTCTCCCAGCCATCCTTATTCTCCACCTGAAAAGATTCCACCAGGTAAACCCCTGCAGTGGCTCCACGGCCATCCTCACCCTTTGTTTCATGGAGACCTAGATTTCATAGGATATGATTTAGGATAGAGACAGCAATTTCATGAAGTCAAAGGTGACTCAAGTGAAATTTGCTGCTTTTTTGGCCATACACTGTTTACAAAACTTACATAGTTAAAATTGTTTTATTGGCAGCATTTGAAGATGTAGATGGTAGAAACCAGAGTGAGTGAGAGTGAGAGAGAGAGAGAGAGAGAGAGTGTATGGAAAATGCTTGTTTGTTAAGAACACTCGCAAGTAGGGAAATCGCAAAAGAGCGCACAGCTTTCAAATTCTCATGAGCTGTGGGAGGCTACTTGGCTGGGCCTTGTGGCCGGAGCTGTCTGCTTCCTGGGGGGAGCCACATTGTTTTTTAATGTGTCAAGTTTTTCTCGACTTATTTGTAGTTCTGGGCCACTGTCTTGTCTCCAGGGAATTTTTTTCTTTTTTGACTGATAAAATTATTTTGAAGTTTCTCTGGAAAAAAAAATCAGTGAAAATACTACATCATTTTTGAAAAAGCTAGAAGGAATGAATTCTGATGTGTTTTAAAATAAAACTCTAACAGTTAAAGCAGTCTGGCCAGAATTGTCAGTAAATCAGAAAATGATTATCAATAAGTAAGTAAAATCTAAAGCTCTTTTGTTGTGATAAAGAATATCATCAGGGAGGGGTACTGATTATTCTGTTTGAGGGAGTGAAAATGTAGAGCTTTCCGCACTCTTATACTCTTTTCAGGAGCTTTTTAAATGTATGAAGCAAAATATCCCAGTACTAGCAAAAAACTCAGATAAGCATTAGCCTAACCTCCCTCTGGAAACCTTCCTAAGCATGAAACTCAGAGTAGAAATCTCAAGGGAAAAGATGGAGAGCTTTGATTATACTCCAGCCATATTTCAAGTTGGCCACAGATGGGAAGAAGAGATTGTTTTTTACACCCCATCTCATTCCACAGAAAGTTATAGATGAAGTTCTTGATTTTTTTTCTGTAGTCAGGATTATTGCAACTCAGTGAAAATGAAATGACCACAGGGAGCAGAAGCAGATGGATGTCTTATTGCATCAGCACATCTGTTGGAAAGCATGTGTTTGCAGGGATTCTGTGAAAAAGATAGGCTTATGCTGGGAGTGGGAAGCTAATTTCTTGATGTGCCGTTGTTGTTTTATATTGGTCCTTACATCCCTGTTTAGGAACAGCTTACATAAAGAATTTATGCCCATAAAGAGAAGTATTTACCAATATCTCAGTCCCTTCTTGTTCTGAAGATGAATGTAATGTTGGCAAAGCTGCGTTCTCATTCTTTGGGACTGGGAACGATGGAGAGAGAGTCTTTAAGCAACACCTGTGCTTCTAGTTTTCTAGTGTCCCCAAAAGCCTGTTTCACTGTAGCAACTGTAAAGCTATACGTCAGAAACAGTCACAATGCTGAAAGGCAATTCTCAAGCAGAATACGGATCTCTGTTATAAGTATGGTGAATTATTAATATTGTAAATATGTAAAGAGCTCTAGAAGATCAAAAAGAAGGATAAGACCCTAACAAATTGAATAAAGACTATAAATTGGAAATTCATAAAAGAACTAAAAATTGCAGAAAGTTATGAAAAAAGTCCATTCTTTTCAACGAAACAAAATGTCATTGAGATTGGTTTTTAACTGTCTCAGTTGGCAAAAGATATTGTAAGTAGTTGTTGCTAAAGATGAAGTAGATGTAATCACACTCATTTATCAACAGTGGTAGTATATTTGTATATACTTATATACATTTGTATACATTTATATAATATACAGTGAGTATAAGTTGGTGTAACTTTTTATACATTATATTAATATGTATATCATTTATATACAGGGAAACTATAAGTTGATAACACTTAACATATCAAGACTGATTGATATTAACATATCAATATTTTCAACAAAACATAATTTTTGAGCAACAGTGATTATGTGACTAAATAATTCCATCTGTAAAGAACTTATAGCAAGGAAATAGAAACAAAACATGGGTCCTTACTCACTAAGGAATCTGCCATGTCTCAGTTAGTTAATGTCCAGTGTGTGGAATATCAAATTTATATTTCATGACATGGGATAATATAGTTAAAAAGAAGAGGAATGAGATGCCATGTGCTCAAATATATGACAGGTTATATTTTCAGAAATTACTCCCTAGATAAATAGATTCATTTCATATTAATGCCTTTTACTAAGTCTCTCCCATTACAGAGGTAACTCATCAACAGCGCGGTGCTTGGGTAGAAGCACATTAGCCTGAAGCAATTTCAGACAGTGCTGGTGTCAGTGCTTTAGAGGGTCACCTGGCAAGAAAAAAGGAATCAAAGAAAAAAGCAAACTGAATACAGGTTAAATGATTTTTTTCTGGGCAATGACCGCAAAAGTTCATGTTAAATATGTTAAGCCTTCCAAACATCACTTGAGAAAACAATATAAGTGATTGTGTTCTGGTTAAAAAAAATAAGTTTTTTTTTTTTTCCCAAAGAAAGGTAAAAAATAGGCCGGGCACGGTGGCTCGTGCCTGTAAGCTTCAGCCTATGAAGCGGCCGGGGCTGGGGATCACGGTTCGAACCCTGCCTGGGGCCCGTAGCGAGACCTAGTTCCAAAAAAATAGCTGGGCGTGGTGGTGCGCGCTTGTCATTCCAGCTAACTGGGAAGCTGAGGCTGGAGATCACTTGAGTTCGTGGTACCCTGGGCAACGAGAGCCTGCGGTTCCATGGGCAAAAATACCAAGACCTAGTCTCCAAAAAAAAAAAAAAAAAAAAAAAAAAAAAAAAAAAAAAAAAAAAAAAAAAAAAAAAGAAAGGTAAAAAATAAAGAGGCAACAAATCCACAGTGAAATTACGTAATTAGACTCTGCATGTTTTGCATGAAAGCATCAGCTCATTCCAGTAGAGCCCATTTCTGTTTCTGGGGTTACTGTTTGACACCTTTGACAGTCTGTCAGAGTTTATTGTCACTGTGTAATGCAGAGCACTTTTTAAGGCCCGCTTTTGGGAATTAGAAGGACTAGAGCTTATATAAGATCATGCAGGTTCATTTCAATTTATATACCATTTACTATTCTGATAAAATAATTTATGTTGAGGCTTTTTTCCTTTTTGATGACTAAATACCACTGAATTTTAGAACTGAAAAGCAGCTCACCAATCACTCCTACTCATTTTCTGCCTTGGCCTAGATAAGTATGCTGCTCGAGCCAACTTAGCGATGAACCAGTTTTTGAGTTAGGACTGGGTGATGCAGGTTTGAAATACACAAACGGAGACCTGGGGGAAATTCCTCCAATTCTTTTACAGATGAAATAAATGATAATCGTTTCCCCAAATTTGACATCCTAGACATTAGAAAACATGAGTTGTAATACCAGGGAAAAAGTGCTCTAGGCCACCAATAGTAAAATATTTTTGATCAAATAAAGAAAAAAAAAACAAACCACCAGGTCCCTGCCTCTTTAGTCGAATATATTTTCATGATAGTGTATATGTCAGTAACTTAGTTCATATTCATCATGTTGAATTTATTTTTCCCTAAGTGTTGAAAGGTCACAGTGAAAGTAATTATTCTCCTATTTGTGTAAAAATGCCTGTTTAAATGAGTAATCTTTTGCAGTAGTAATTCATGAAACCTAGTGGGAAACTTGCATTTTTATATCTAAGAAAAACTTCCTAGGGTTCCTCTCTTTTGCTTTAAAAAACAATGATCCAGACCTAAGTTTGTTGCATTAAAGTTTTTTGGTCTTTTTTTTTTTTTTTAGGCTGGCTTCAGTCTTCGCAAAGTTAACAGACATGTAGATTTTCCACTTTTGCTTGATTTAGCACCATTCTGTTCTGCCACTTGTAAGGTATGTTACTAAGATACCTAACTAGTTTATTAAATAAATAATAGGATTAAAAGTTGTCTCTATTGTTCATCAGAAGATATTATTCTTTTCTAAAATAAGCTTCTGCTCTGAAAGGAAGGGAATTTTATCGTTAGTGAAGCTCAGTCACTGACATGTGGAACCGATTTGTCACTTGGGAGGCAGAATGAGGGGACATCGCAAGGGTGGAAAACGCGAGGCCTGGAGGGCACGAAGAGCAAAGCAGGTGCTGCTGGGAGCGTGTGGTTGCTGGCGGAAGTAAGCATAGCTTGTGCCTCTCGTGGTCCTGGTGACTGATGAACTGGGTCGGCCGTTGTGGCCGGCACTTGTGGGGGTCTGTAGTCTTTGGGAGCTCAACACACGCGGGCATTGTTCTTCATGCCGTGTCATGCGCAGTGTTGAGAATAGTTCTTGTCAAAACTGCTGACACTCTTAGGTTTAGAAAGCAGGCTGGCTTGTGACTGTACTCACGTTTCCGAGCTAAGTAGGTAAGATGGGCTGGTTCCGTCTTCCTCGGGGGACCGACCAGTTGCAGGAGTAACGGAGGGCCCCTTGCACCTGTCGCCGCCTAGCCCTCACACCGCAGGTACATGGCCAGGCCCCCGCCACCACCTCCTCCTTTTGTATTATTTTGAAACAGATAATCAGGTATCGTTTCACTCTTAAATATTTCACTGTGTCTCCCAAAAAGGTAAGACTCACCCGGCCCCCGTAATGAGGTGTACCTACAGTTCTGTTTATGCACTGAAAGTCCTTCATATCATCAAGTACACGTATCCCTGTCTCATAAAGAACTTAGGGATTAGTATCCCAAGAAGGGCTGTGCATTATGCTCAGATAATGTCTTCTGGTCTCTTTTAATGTAGCTTCCCTGCTCCCACCTCTCTTCCTGTCTCTCCCTTCATTTGCAGTGTACTTGTTGAAGTAACTGGGGCACCTTTCTGGCAGTTCCCTACAGTTGAGGTCATGATTATTGTTCTCTGTCCTTTATTTTCTTGGAAACAGGTAGTTGGATTCAGAGAGACTTGAACAGATTCAGGTTTGCTACTCCTTTTTGGCTGGTGCTAAGGCTATTTCATATGAAGCCTTAGATTCTTCTGTCAGTTGCTCCACAGTGCCAGTGGCCTTTCTGTGATACCAGCAGTCATGTAAAAAGCAAGACCAGATCCATAAGTTCATCTGAATTACATAGCAGTCATATTCTAATTCAGTCTTCCTTTTAGATTGTTAGAATACTAGATGTACATAAATTCCTTTCATCTGTTTAGCAATATGTTCTAATACAAAAGGCAGAATAAATGCTCGGTTCTTTTCTTGCCTCCCCCCCTCCCCCCCCGGGTTAAACCAGTTTTCAGAGTAATGACTTAGCATCCTCACTCTGTGATCACTTCACATTATAAAATCATTATAAAATCGCTGATTTAAGCATTTACAGCTTCCAGCATACGAGACTTCTTACTCATGCGCTAATATTTTAGTCTCATGGAGCTAATTGTTGGGTCCATTTATACTGAAAGCCACTTCCAGTTGGCTGCTGGGTTCCTCTGTGAATAATTATGCCACCATGTGGATATATTGGTAACATTTTTATTTTCACTTTTTGTTTAATAATTAGATAAAACACACAGGTTTCCACAGTAACATGTACAAAAGTACAGATAAGTAAATTCAGAGGCATCTAGCTTTCCTTCATGTCTTTCCCACCTGTTTCTACCCTCCCCTTACAGGTAACTATTTGAAGAATTATAGCTGATTCAGTTATAAGCAGGAAGATAGGTGTACACATATCTCTTTTAAACAATTGCTTTCTAACATGTATTCTTTTTTTTTAATACCTTATTTTAAAGATTATATTCTGGAAATTATTCTATAACTGGTATTTAGAAATAATTTGTACTCCTTTATTCAAAAAGCATGGTATTTTATTGCATGGACACATCATTCAACCAGTCCCCAATTCATGAATATGTGGATCTGTTCTGGTCTTTTTCTACGACAAATAATCCTTCAATTAATGTTCGGGCATCTGTCTTTTTACATTTTAGTCACGTATCTGTGAGATAGACTCCTAGGAATGGGATTGGTTAGTCCAAAGATAACACATAACCAGAATACATGAAGTATATGAAATAGCAGTGTAGTGTAAGGACGTTTTTCCCTATAGTCCAGCCATCAAGGAATAGTTTGTTTTGCAAAAAAAAAAAAAAAAAAAAAAATCCCACCAGCCTCATAAATGTAGAAAAGCATATCAGTGTAGTTTTAATGTGCATTTCTCTTTTTTTAAGTAGGACGTACATCTGACTTAATTTTCCTTGCAACATTTCAGTAAATATCACTAATTTGGGTCTTTCTCTTTGTGTGAAAGAACGTGAGTGCGGGGGATAACGTGCTCTACGGTCTCTATGGCATCGTGGAACATAGTGGCTCCATGAGAGGTGGTCACTACACGGCGTATGTGAAAGTGAGGACTCCCTCCAGGAAATTATCAGAACACATCACTGGGAAGAAAAATGTACCTGGTATGCCAGCTTGATTGCATTTTCAGAAACAAGTTAGCTTATTTGCATTTTTCTGGAAGAGGTCTGGTGTAAAGAGGAAGGACGGCAGGAGAGATTGACTCAGTCAGAAAGGCTGGGACTGAATGGGAATATGTACCTTTCGGCCCGTTGTTACATTTTACAAATCTAGTTAAAGAGGGGAGAAGAATGGTTTACGACTAGAGAAACAAGGGGAAGAAATGGCTTAGGCAAAATCAGATTAGGCAAAACATTAGTTTCCGTGGGCTACCTGGGGGCAGGGGATTCACTTATTGCTGTTCTCCCTTAAGGAAGGTTACCTAGGGTTAATACTGGAGAAATGGCGACACTGCTGCCCACCGGAGGTCAGTCGTGCCACTCCTTCTTCAGTGTTCTGAAGACAGATAAGAGTGGACTCATTCCCTACATGGGTCCTGACCGGTCTTAGCTTGCAGCCTCCAGCAGTCTGTGTCACTTCCATGGATCTCTCAAGTGGATTCACTTTGCTCATGTTAAATGAGAATTATCTTTAGGAGGACTTTGATAATCTTGGAGAATCATCAGCCTCCTAAGACTGTAACCCTCTAGGTGATGTGGAGTGATGCAGAATTTCGCAGGGTCTTAAATCATTGTGTACTGCCGTGGAGTTACCTTTTCTTTAGCAACGTCAGAAATTTCTAATGACATTCAGCTCCTCAGATGAGTAAAAATGTGTTGAGTTAAAATAGAATTTGAGTGAAAAATGTCTTGATTTTGCTTAAGAAACAGCAAACTGTCACGGTGCCCCTCCCCTTTTGTGAAAATGGTTCTTTTACTTGCTAACAGGTAGATTTACAAGACTGTGTAATGTTTCACCGGATATTAAGCAGGAAAGTGATACTGATTGTTATCCCTGTGATAATAGTGTGCTGAGAAAGTTTACTTTGGAATATCTTTAACCCCCAAAGAAAAGGACCTCTGCAGTAAGATCTAGTAAGATCTAGATAAACAGTTTGAGATGAAGCTGATGTTGTTTCCAATGTGGAGTAAGAATGTAACACTCTTCTTGTTAAAAACTATCCTTTTTGTTTTGTTAGGTTTGAAGGAACCTGATGATGAACCAGCTGACCAGTGGGTCTATGTTAGTGACACATATGTGCAGGTGGTTCCAGAATCAAGAGCGCTTAGTGCACAAGCGTACCTTCTTTTTTATGAGAGAATATTATAGTTACTACTTACAAAGGATAAGAATTACTTAGATCACGTTTCTTTCAATGCTGCAGTGATAACCATAATATACAATGTGCCTTTGTAGTCTTTTCAGTAGGAATAGCATGTCTCTCAAATGCTCCTTAATTAACATTTTTACCATTTTGGTGAATTCTTTTAAAGTAAATTAAATTTACTCAATGCTTTCAAATTTATATTCTTAAAATAAATGTAAAGACACATTCAAAAAAATATGTGTTCTGGGAGGGGAAAAAAACAATTTACAGTAATAGAAAAAAGTTCCTTTGTGATGGGGCTTCCTATTACAGGCATTTAGAATTGACGTAGACTAAATCCATTCCATAAAACAATGTTTCCCAAATATGAGTGACATACCACGTTCCTGGTCTCCCATATATGTATATCTACCTTCTGTGCCATTGTTATCTTATATTTTTAACCTTTTTAAATGTTACTGTTTTTGATCTTTAGACTTGTTTGGAGCAGTCAGAGCTGATTTTATGTACCAGTTATATTTTTTCTAATAAACATTAAAATACACAAGTTTAAGAAAATCCGTTCATCCATATAGCACTCAACTTAAAATCATCTCAGGACTGACCAGTGGTATATGTATGTATACTACTGTGTGGGAACATTGCTGTAACACACAATTACATGAAGTGGTAGTGGATACATCTTAATGACCTTCTTATAATGATTCAACTATATAAAAGGGTACTACTGTAATTTTAGTTAAGGTTATGCAAGTAATATACTGATTATCATATTGCTTTTAGGATTTTAGAACTGGAAAAATGCTGAAATATTTCACAAACATTTATTTGCAGCCTATCTATGGTGGAGTGAGGATAATTTGTAAGTGATTAACCAAGGTTAAGATATAATTGTAGATAACTGTAACATGCAGAATTGGTAAATAGAAGAAATTGTTAGTCCATACAGAATAACAGGAGACCTTTTAAATATATATTACCAAATTATATTTGTAAATAATAGATTATAGTTTATTATACTTATAAATACTATTACATTTAACTATTATACTTAATAAGAGAAATATATTTTCTCTGCAGGTCAGTAAATATTAATCATGGTTTTGAGAGCACTTTCTTTTTGTCTGCAATAGCATCATTAATGAGTTCAAATGGATTTGGGTTTATTTTAGTGGGACTTAAAATTTGGCATTTCTGATTTCCTAAGTAACTAAGTAATATCAAAAATATGATACTTAACACCCCTTTCTGGAATACATTTTTAAGATGTCAAAACTTGGCATTATAATATTATCACTTAGGTTTCAATTTTTAAAAAGTAATGGCTACTTCAAAGTCACATTTTTGAATCAGAACATGTAACTATATGGTTCAGGCATCCTAATCATAAATGCCAATGTGATGATACGATAGGCAGATCTGGATAAATACCGAATGCCAGTTCAATTTCATCATGAAAAAGGAAGGATAAGAATAGTGACTGTCAATAATATATAGGAATATTTAGCCAAGACTCTGACTCTTCTTAACATATAAGTGTGAATGACTTATTCAGAGTTGCTAGTGCTGTATTATGATATATGGATGAATGGAGTTTGGGGATGGTCTTAAAGGTGGTACACAAAATGCAGAACTTTAAAATGTCATTGTACAAATTCTATTTTAAAGCTGTTGAAGTTTTAATAGTATTCTTTTTCAATTTTTAATAGTTAAATGTTGGAAAAATATGTTTATAAATGAGTCTGCAATCTCAGGCTGTTTTCTGTTTTAATGGAAATCTATTCACATTGAAGATTTCAGTACTAGAGTAGTGAATTTTTTGAAAAACCGCTAATTCTCTTTAAATCAGCCATCTTGGTAATGATATACTGTACCTTCCCTCCAGATGTAAATAACATCATTTTTCTTCTAGAAAAAAGACCATTAAGAGACATGCATTTCTTGTTGGTCAGTTAGACTTCTGGTTGGTCTGCTTGGCAGGCAGACAGACAGACAGATGAAAGAAAAGAAAAAGAAGGGAAGGAAACAAGAGCCACCTTTTCTGTTGCTCGCTGGCTTGCCTCTTACCCAACTAGAAGCAGCGGTGGTGGAGATCAAGCCTGATAAAATACTGGGACATTCGCCAGGGCTACATTTATCAAGTGGAAGAATCTAGCTTTTTCCTGAGTATCGATTAAGACTGATTTTTCATTGAGTGACACATTGTAGCTTCAGAACATTACCTCAGCACTCAAGTACTGCAGTTTTTATGCTGAACTTCACATTTATTCATTAGGTATATATTTACCGAACACCTCACCTGTTACGGATAAGAAACTATACTGACACTGTTTTAACATGTTTTAAAGTGGAGGCACCCCTGTAAATTTTAGATGTTATGCTAAAAGTAACATGCAAATAAGATACCTTTATTACTTCCACAATACTCAATGAGAATGTACTCATTTTAATTTTTTTTTTTTAAATGGCCTAGAGCTTGTGAATGCTTCCCAAGTCTTCTGGAAATAGATTTTGATACCTGCGAATTTTCTAAAGATAGTTTTTATAATAGAGAAAGCATGTTAAGTTAACACATGGGTTTACATCTATATTTTTGATTTATTTTTTTAGTATTTGTAAAGCACATTTGTGGAGGTACTAAATTGTGAAGCTCCTGTAATAGCAATAGTTTCCAGATGACTCCAGGAAACAGTGCAAATAAGTGAGAATGTTTACAGATCAACACAACTCTCATGTTTGGCCAAATGAATTTAAGAAGTAAAAGAGGTTTCACTAACTTTATTTAGGGACTGGTTTACAGGGTATGTCTAACCCCAGCTTCCCCTCATTTTTCCATATTTAAAATGATAAAAGTTTATGAGTATTTTTGACATAACCGAACATATGACTATATTTAAAATTTTGTCATTTAATGTTTTTAAAACTGGTGTGAAGACTACCTTTTTGGGTGGCCATGGAGAGTTGTAGTTGGTATCAGTCCAAAGACTTGATACCTGTTTCCTTATTTTGAATGTGCCACCAGAGCTATTTTATTATATTTAATAGCTCTTAGCTTGCATGTATGATGAGTTGATCAGTGATTTTATACAATAGATGAAATTTCCTCAAGATTAAGCTGTGAAATGTATCATTTAATTTTTGTAGTATAACATTCTGCCTACCTTCCTTAAATTTATATTCATAATCTGTCTGCATGTTACCTGATCAAATAAGCCTAAGCAAAATGTGTTATGTGCAATAAAACTGAGCCTTTCTATTTTATGTAGTGCATTGAGAAAGACTATTTTTAGATATTTGTTTAGATAAAATGTTTTGGTTTATGTAGAAATCACCAATTTCTATCTGTTTAAAAGATACAGATGACTATATTTTGAATTTTGAGTAACATTAGTTATAATACGGTTTGTTTGGTTTTTTTTTTTGCAGTGTTTTTAGAAAGTGGCTATGTAACTAACTTATTGAGCATTATTTTGATGTGACTATACAAATATGCGTAATAAACAATAAGTTATTTACTTTGTTTCAAAATTATTTGACCCTGAGTTGTTGCAACGCACATTGACAAAATACTTCAATAGTGTTACTTGCTTAGCTATATTTAAAATATTCTTTCTTTTAAAAATTCACTATTTCAGAACAAAATATTTTATTATGGGTCACTTTTACTCAGATTTTAGTGGGAATATTTATCAAGCGGGAGTCTTTATTTTTTTCAGATGTTGGTCAGAATATTTGCATTATGTAGGCAGGAAAAGTCATTGTGGAATACGCTACCTGCCTGTGCTTTTTTAATATTTAAACCTTTTTGGATCATGAAGCTCTTTGAGAAGATGGTGCACCATAAAAGTTATGCACCATATTTTATTTAAGCAGTAATTTAATATTTATTGCATACTTGCTGTGTGGTAGGCATCGGGGATACAGCATTTAATGTAAGAGTCAGAAATCTAAGAAGTGAAGAGTAAGGAAAATACACATCACAAATAAGCGGCATGTGATAAAAACAAGCAACATTACCCACAGAGACATATGCCCTTTGTTTTGTTTTGTTTATGTAATTTTGGAAAATGTCCCCCTGCAGCTAATTTCATGTTCCACCTCAGCAGAAATATCCAAATGTTTGCATTCCCATATAGGTATGGGACAAGCAGGTTTACTGCAGTAACACTGTCACATCCAAGTGGTTAACAGGTCCAAAGACCTGTTTCTCCCTCACCCAAAGCCCACCCTCAGTGTGGACATTCTTGCAAAGACAACTGTTTTCCAACTGGTGACTCAGGCTGACTCTGCCTGTGGCCATAGCATTTCAACACAGGCCTCCCTGTTGTGGCTGGGCCAGAGAGCCGCGAAAGGAACGGTCTTGTGCCAGTAATTAGTTTTTCTTGGAATGTGTCATAACCCTTTAGGCAAATGTCCATGGCCCTGCCTGATTGCAAGGACAGATGATGAATAGGTGAGAGTAAATCCTTGGGCTTGAACAGAAGGAGAAAGGAGTAAACAAGTGCTCTAGAAGTTCTGCAATCTGCTATCTGGATCATTTCCAAATGGAAGACAGCGAGTCCCTTTTCAAGACAGCCTCCAAACCCCATCCAGGCTGTTTTATTCTCCAAGACCAGACTCCAGAAGTGCTACCTCAGGTCTGGAGTTGCTCCCATTGGTGTGGAAACTTAGGAGCCACCGTGAAGTATAGAACATGTGACTGTAGCCACAGTAAACACCGTCTTTCAGAAGGGGAAGCCGCATGATGATACCATCAGAGTTCTTTCCTATGGGGCACAGAGTACGCTCATGGTTAGACATTCCCCTATTCTCCAAGAAGTCCCTTTTAACCACAGCTTTATCCTCAGGCATTTTCCCCTACATGAGTCAAAAATTAAGATTGCACACCTGAATTAATCATTGAAAAAAATTTTCAGAATAAGTGTAAAGGCTCTAATCTTAGTCACGCTTTCTGTAAAAAGCTGCGTTTTTTATCACCCTGTTGCATATAGGCTCTTTCTAACTTTTTTTACACTGCTTGGAGTTGAAAAATCCAACCACATAAGACTAACTTTCTGGTCGCTTCTGTTCCCTTGTTTTCAGCCTTTACAAACCAGCCATTCCTTTGGGAGCTATACTCTTTGGTGTAACGCCTTACCAAATGAGTGAAAGAGTACCCAGTCCACACTGTCCTCTGTGCAACCTCTTTAACTCAAAATTCCCTAGGTATTTTCTTTCCTTCCAGGTGATTGTGGACAGTTCTAGTAAATATCTTCCCACTGCATCATCTGAGGTACCATGTTTGTGGCCTCCAATATTAGTCTTCAAAACTACACGTCACTTGCATATTATCAGTGTGAGCAGTGCCATTACCCATAACCAAAACCAGTTTTTGTTAGGATAGTCTCATACTGTGCCCACCAGTGATTCCAGAATGTCAATGACTTATTTTGTGGTGACTGCAAGGCCTTTGCTAGTTTGGGGCTCTTTCTAGCCACTGTTCTCATGGGACCACTTGGTGATACAGTTTGACAGCGATCTTGTGTTACCCAAAGCATGTAGCCACCCTGGTTGATAATACAGTGCACATCGTCCTGAGAGCTTGGATTCCGAAATTATATCGATCCCTTAACCCACACCCATCACCAGAACTAATTCACAAAGTCCTCCCCAGTTTTAAGGGGACTCAAAAATGTCATTATCTCACACGTATTTCAAGTCTGGAGAATCAGATATGGAAGACCAATAATGTCTATCTACAAATGTTCATCATACAAATGAATGAAGTGCAGAAATAGTAATTTGAATCACAATTTCAGGTAAGAATATGCCAGTGAGTGGTCTTACTAAGTTTACCTTATTTTCTCTAGTATAGCCTAAATGGCTACTACCTGCATAAAGTCCAGTTTGGCTAATAGTTAAATAACTATAGTAATTACTAATTACTATAAGCCAAGTAGTCTTACTGCTTCTTAGGAGAGCACTACGTAACCATAATTACTTGAGTTAATTGATATTTGTAATAATGTACTTGTAATAAATTAGCTTTACATACTTTTCATCCTCCACTGTATTTTTTACTCGAGCAAACCATGTACAATACAAAATTGATCACAAAACCATTTTATATGTACAATTCAAGAGTAGTATGTTCATAATATTCAAACATCACTATTTACTTCCTCATCTTTATAGAAACTGTACCAGCTACTACTTCCCACTTCCTCCAATCCCCATCAATTGCTATTCATTCTACTTTGTTTCTTATAAATTTTCCTAACGGAAGTGTACCACATGTAAGTGAAATTAAGTCATATTGGCACCTCTTACATATGCAGTTAAAATCCCTGTTCAACAGTCAGTTGCACTTGTCAGGCATCTCCTTCAGATTACAAGCTAATCCTTGATACTGATAAGGAAATAGGACACAGAACTGTAAACTTTATTTTCTGTCCTGGCAGACAGTGTCAGAGAGTGTCACACTAAACTGGCACAGGAAAAACCCATTTGACAATGGATTTCTAAAATGAATGGTCTGTATTGGTCCCCTTATTCAAAATACTAATCATTTTACAAAGGCAAAATTTTCTGTGAGCTAAACAGTGTGAACTAAACATCTAATCAGTTGGCAGACACATGAAAAACAGCAACAACCAAAAAACCCAAATCTACCAGAAAATTGCTTCAACTATACTAGGGAAACAAGCAAATCAACTACAAAATGATTAAAGGGAGTAGGTACATAGTTTCACTAGAAGTAGAGTTTCACAGAGAAGATGAAATGATTCTAATTAAGACGTTCTCTTAGAAACTGTCATTTCCAACTTTTCTGCATAGGATCTGAGTTTCTCGTAGAAATAAACTTGAAACTCAGATCCTATGCAAAAAAGTTGGAAATGACAGTAATGGAACAAAATCACAACCATTCATAGTTATTACCCAGCACTGTGAGTTTCAAGGGTTAAAACTAAACTTCCCCCACACACCCATACTGAAATGGTTCTCTTTCTTAATCCATCTGTCGTCTTCTGCACAAATGTTATTTCTGCTGTAATTTCTTTTTTGCACAGTTTCCCGTGAAACAATGTAAATGCCTGACGCACTCTGCAGTTCTGCCCAAGTTTCCTGCTCGCCCCTCTCGGAAGGCGCTTGCCAAGATTACTGGAGAAAAAAAACAAACAAACCTGTATCTCTAGCCCTTTTAGTTTTCGTGCTAACTTGTAGCTTCTAGCCTGGAAACCGATACTTTTGACACTGGAAGGTGCTTCCTCCTAAAACACTGAGGAATCATTGCATTCCACTGGCGATTATAACTGCAGAAATCCTTTCGGGAGGCCATCTTGCAGCTGCAAAGAGCAGGGCGGAAAGTGCATTTCCCCGCCACTTTCTCCTAAAGGTCGCGGGGGAAAGAAGGAAACCTTGGGACCAGCGGGGTGTGGCACAGGCCAGCCAACGCCCCCAGGAGGGGACACTTTTTTTAGGTTCAAGAGCTCACGAAAGGGTGCGCTAAGGTCGCCCCTGTGGCTACCAGCTAGACCGACCTCTGCACCAACGTCCTATCTAGCTCCGAGGGGCCCCGCGACACCAGACCGCCGTTTCCCCCAAGTTCGGGCTGGGACCCTAACAGCCCGCCTCGGGCGCGGACAGCATCCGTCTAAGCTGCTGCAGTTTGACCCAGAGGCGCTTCCGTAGTTCCGAAGTGTCGCCGCGAACCCGGTCCCCCTTTTCTGAAACGGGCGCCCGGGGCGGGGAGAACGTACCTCCGCTCGCGGGGGGCATCACGGGGCCACACTAAAGAACAATGACGGCGCCCCGCGCCGCCTACCTACACCTCTTGGCCCTTTGCCCACCGTGAAGCTGAACGTGGGCTGGGCCCCGGCGCGGGCTCCAGCCGGAGGTAATGTCCAGGAACGATCAATTCCACGCGGCCTGGCGTCGCGGCCGCTTTGCCCGTCTCCAAAATGGCGCCAGCCCGTCTCCCCCGAGCGCCGTGACGCGCGCGAAGAGCCGGCCGAGGGTCTCTCTGGCTTCAGGTGACAGGCGGATCTTCGCGTTCACTTCCGGGTGAGGGCCCTCGGGCGCCATCTTGTCTTGTTCGCGAAGGAGTAGAAGCCTCGGAAAGGGAGCAGAAGCCCTAGAGGAACGGCGGCGACAACGGGGTTCCGGAACCCGAGTGGGTAGGTGGCGGAGAACGGCCACGCGTGGCCACTCGCCCGGCCATTCCAACCGCCTTCGCTCCCCGCGCCGCCGGAGGGCACAGCCTCGAAACGCGTAAGCTGCGTACGCCGCTCGGCGCCGCCGCGGGAGCCGCGTCCCCGGGGAGCGGCGGCATCGCCCGGCGGCGCCGGGCAGCGGGGGGCGGGGCGGGCCGCCCTGGCCGGGGCACGCGCGGCCCCTTCCTCTAATGGGGACACTTCTCGGAGGACAAGGGGCTGGTCGTGGGGCGCCTGGCTGGCCGTTAAGCACTGCGCCTGCGCAGTGGGAACCCCCCCCATGGGGAGGGGTCCGGGGGTGGCGACGGCGGCCACCTCCCCCCGCTTCCCCCCTCACCCCCCTGCACCCGGACCTTCTGCACGGTGCAGCTCCCGGCGCGGCCGCGGGACCGCGCGTTCTGTCGCCGGCCGCCCGGAGCCTGGGCGTGTGTCTCCCTCGAGCGGCGGCCCCGGGACGGGCTTCTGGTGCCGAGCGTCGCGGGTTCCGTGTCCCGGTTGTGCTGCCCTGGGCTCCGTCTCGTCGTGGACCTCTCCCCGAGGTCCGTTCCCAGGCGCCGAGTCCGCTTGGGATGTCTGTTCTTTCCGAGCGTAGCCGGGCCGAAACCGTGGAAACTGACCACCGGGACCTGAGCGATGCGCCAGCGGGATGGCTTTTGCAGCGTCCTGTCGGGGAAGTCACCGCCGGGGGCTGGAGCTGCTCCTGCGATGACGCGCCAAGAAAAATTGTCCAGAGGCTTTATTATTCCTGTGGTTGTTCCTATTTAGAAAGTTTAGGATTTAGCCGGGGCGCGGCGGCGCGTGCCTGTAAGCGGCAGCCTCTGGAGTCGCGGCTGGGACTAGGGGGTCGGGGTTTGAGACCCGCCCGGCAGGGCAACACAGCGAGACCTAGTGCCCCCCCCCCCAAAAAAAAAATAGCTGGGCGTGGGGGCGCGCGCCTGTAATCCCAGCTACCTGGGAAACTGAGGCTGGGGATGATCGCTTGAGTCTGTGGTACCCCGGGCACGGTGAGCCTGCGGTTCCCCTGGGCGTAATAGCGAGACCTAGTCTCAAAAAAAGAGAAAAGCAAGAAAGCTTAGGATTTGTAGGAAAACTGAGTGGATAATACAGTTCCCGTATATTCCGCCTCCCCCTCCCGCCCTGTTACTAACCAGCGATTGATTTAATGTGTTGATTTAATGGGGTGCGTTTGTTACAGTGAATGGGCCGCTGTTGACACATTGCTATTAACTTAGATATGTAATTATTTTCTATGCCCTAGTTATTACCTAATGGCCTTTTTCTGTGCCAGTATCCCTTAGGATAGTGTACGACGTTTAGTTGTCTTGTGCTCTGAAGTCTTCTCGGTCATGACAGTTTCCCAGACTTTCCTTGATTTCATTGATTATTACAAGCGGAACTGTACCCCTTCAAAATAAGAAGTCTTGACAGCTGCCTCACTGAATGTCATTGTCTTTGGAGGGAGGTCGCTAGAGAAGTAAACTGAGGTTGTTCGGGGAGGCCCTACAACCTGGTGGGGTTGTAGGTATGTGTTTCTTCTGGGGGAGATTAGAACATCAGGAAAAGACACGGGAGGGGGGTGTGGGGGGAGACATCTGCCTACAAGCCAAGGAAAGAGATCTTAGAATGAAACCAGTACTGCTCGCGTTTTTATTTTCTAGCCTCTAAACTGTCAGGATGTCTTTTGTTGTTGTTGTTTAAGGCACCCTACTTGTGGTACTTTAATATGGCAACCTTAGCACATTACTATAGTACTCTACTTTGGTACTCCTATACTTTGAAGCATGCGGGTCAGGTACATTGTAATGTGCTCTGGGAGTTTGTGATAAAGACTGTTGGTGCTAGTCTAAGGCAGGGTGATCCCAGAGGCAAAGTTGCCTTTTCCATTATGACCTATCAAGGATATATATGTGCAGGGGATTTATCACCTTGGTAATTAACCTTGACCCCCTACTTGAGTGTTTGTCAGCTCTAAAGTTGTTTTCCCCTGCCTCCTCCTCCCGTTTCTGTGGTTATTGGAAGGGAAGTCTGTGCATAGTCCATACTGGAGTGGAGAGTTTTGTTCTTCCTCCTGTAGGGTGGAATATCCATCCACATGCTTACATGCAGTTCCTCTACACAGGAGATGTGTCCCTTTCCTTCTGTTTAATCATTTACCAGTACCGACTCAGATGTTTGTGTCATAATTCATGTTGTGATCAAATACTCCTTTATTTTGTTGCTCAGACTGCTCAGCTTTAGAGAGTTCTTCAGTACCTGCTGTGTCTGCCTTGCCATATCCCCATCCTTTTGGGGACATTTTCTCCCTGATACTATAATGAGCTTCAGACTCATTGTGTACATTT
>PVHY01013232.1:19159-42087 GCA_004024945.1 Uropsilus gracilis
TTAATTTTTTTTTTTTTTTTTTTTTTTACTTTGAAATCCATCGCCTGGTTTGGAGGGCTGAAATGCCGAGGGAGAAGAGGATTTCTCTATCTTGTGATCTCTATACTTTGTGTATGATGTGAAAAACATTTACCATTTGCATCAGAGAATAGGTGTATCTTTGATTTTGCAACTGATGCTTAAAGGCTTTAAAATAAACACTGAATGCATCTATTTGACAGACCTGGAGCAGTTACTGTCTGCTGCCAAGGTTTCCATTCAAGATGCAAGAAAAAAGTGTCCTTGCGCTTTCTGTCTGTCTGACTGTGGCAGCCATGATTGAGGGAGTATAAACAAGAAAGTTTTTGCAACTCAACCTTGTAAAATAAACCTGTTTTGCTTCGATAAAAAAAATAAATAAAATAAAATAAACACTGAATTTTCATCCACATCCATATTTTCTCACACAGTCTGTAAGAGAACTTTTGCAAACGTTCATGGTCATCTTTTAAACAAGTAAATTTAAGAACTTCAGCAGTGTTTACTTAAGAGTCATCTGAGAAGTGGATAGGATAAATATGTTCATTTCTGGGTTGTGTTCATTTCTTAGGGATACTGTAACAATTTACCACCACTGGGTAACCTAAAATATGGGATTGATTCCTTCACAGATCTCCAAATTAGAAGTATGAAGTCAAAGTGCAGGAGGCCCTTTCCACACTTTCACATTCTCTCTCGTTCATTTCTCCTGACCCCACCCTCACCTCCCCAAGGATCCCCCCTTTCCTTGCCTGTCTGTGTCTTCCTTGGCTGTGGACACATCTCTCCATTCTGGTCTGTGGTCACACGGCACGCTCCCTGTGTGTGTCAGTGTCTTTGCTGAAAAAGACATCATATTGGGTTGGGATATGTTAATTCCAATGTTGCCTCATCTTAACCTGACTAACTGCACCTGAGTAACTACACAGACCTTGTTTCCAAAGGGTTCCGTGCACCGTTTGCGTGTAAAGTGGAATTGCTGGATCAGAGGCATACGTGTCTATGATCTCGATAAAATACTGTGATGCTGAACTTTCTCCCAAACGTCGTTCGCTGTGTGGCGTTCTGTCTGTGCTCTCGTTTAGTGCTCATGCTCTGTAGTCATACTTCTCACCTGCAGGTTTAACTGAAGCATTAAATAGCTTCTTTCACCTTCTTTACTATGTTTTTTCTGCTCTGCTGCTTACAATTTCACATCGTTTTTTTCTATTGTTTTTTCTCAGTCTAAGTGTGTCAAACACTGTATTTCAATAGTAGCTCCCTTAAGAACTTTCTGAGGGAGGGAAAGAAGGGAGCTTTGGAAACAGAAAGAGTAGAGGTGGTTTGTTTTAGTAAACTGAAAAATGACTGTAGGTAATGCCAATCAAGACTTGAACTGTAAAAGTAAAACCTCTGGGCATAGGAAAGCTTTGAATTTTATTTTTTTAGTAATAAAATCTGCCACTTATATAGAGTAGGGACAGGAAGATTTTTTTTTTCCTGAAGATAAAATGAAATCTGGACAAGTTTAGATCGCTTTTAGAGAAGAAAACGGAATTGAGTAGAAATTCCATTTGGAATCAAGCCAATTGGTTGACTTGATGTAACCTCCTTCACCCCGTTCATAAACTTGAGCGCTGTGAAATTTTCAGTGCTGAGTTTTTATGTGTTCCTTATTTAATTCTCAAGTAATCCTGTGAAGCAGACACTTAATTAAGTCCTCCATTTTACAGATGAGAAAACCAAGAATTAGAGTTTACTTTACCCTCATCCTTACAGCTAGTGAGTAGCTTACGTTGGCGTTATGAAAGGCAGCTTTTTCTCTGAAGTTTAGGGAACAGTTGATGACTAGAACATTTGAAAGGAGAAATGAAAAACAGTTGTTCATAACAGCCATTAAATATGAATAAGAGACAAATTTTATTTGCAATATATTTTAGAAAAGTCTATGTATTGGAAATGATGATAGGGAGTCAGTACATGTTATTTTCATCATTAAAGTTTGTTTACCAAGTTCACATCAGATTGCATCTCCAGTTGGCACATAGAACTAGTAAAAGTGTCTTGTTTATATGAATTTACAACCAAGAAGATCTGCATTGGGCTGTAATATGGCAGAGTTTTGCAAAACACAGCAACTTGTGCTTTTGCCTGCTTTTTGATCTTCATAAATTACACACCAGTAACCTCCTTAACGTTAACCTTTAAAAGCAAACAGGAAAAAGGGAGCTATAGATCATTTGTTTATTCATTTGCTGTTTAGTGTCTGCTGTGTACAAGAAGCTGCCCTGTATCTAGAGAAGATAAAAAAGATCAGTTTGTCTAGCCATCAGCCTTTAAAAACTGTTGATCCAGTGGGTAGAAATGGAGCCGAGGGAGATTGTTCTGACCTTGTTGATGTTAACTTCTAAACTTAGAATTCCATGGGAAAATCTGAATTAATGCATTTGTTGCTTTAACTTGTACCATGTAGCAGATGGATGAGATCTTTTTTTCTAATGTTTCTTGTTCCTCACTTTCTCAGCAAAGATGGCAATCCAAATTATTTGACATTGTTTTATGAATTGTTCAAATGAATAAAAAAGGTATTTTGAAAGGAAAAAATGTTTTAAAATGCTTTGCCTTCTCTTTTTGGTTATACTTGCTTCCCTTTCATAATGGTAAATAATACTCATTAAGTTGATGGAAGAAAAAAGTTCCCAATTACTTTGAATATAGTTACACTTTTATATTGCATCTCTAGATTTTATTTTTATGAATTCTAATAGTTTCATCATCTGAAACAAACATGCTCTCTCTTTTTTTTTCTCCAGGGCATAAGTAATCTTGCTGCTATGTTTCCAAGCTGTAGTGTGAATCAACCTAAATTTTAAACAGAAGGTAAACCTTTGAGGTTAATCAAAATAGTTGGTTTTTCCTCTTATTTATTACCCTTAACCATTATAAATGAAGCTGTTTTAAGGTCTTTAAGGGTATAGTTGCAAAAGAGAAGGAAAAGAGAAGTAGAAGAAAGAATATCTGATGAGAGATTAGAAAAAGTATATTTAGCTTGAAATTGATACCAATCCAGTTGGCTTCAAGTGGTGTTACTTAATGCCTATTTCATCATATTCTAATAAAGTCATTATAATATACTCTATTAGTGCAATTAGAACGCAAGTGCACTTGACTTACAAGTACAGAAGTATCCCCCTTCCCATGAGGATGTGTTCTGTTACATCCCCCCTCTTGCCATGAGTTTCTAAAACCATGGATAGTACTGCACCCTGTGTAGACTGTGTTTCTTCGTATGTATAATTACCTATGATAAAGTTTGATTTGCTAGTTCAGCACATTAAGAACATAGTAAGAGCAATTACAAAATAGAACAATTTATAGCAGTTTATTGTAATAAAAGCTGTATCAGTGTGGTATCTTCCTCTGAGTATCTTACCACGCCCATGTAATATTTGACCCTGATTGACTGTGGGTAACTGAAACTTTGGAAGACAAAACTGCTGGTAAAGGAGAATACTATAAATCAAGATAACATAGGAATGTATGTTCCCTAACCCGTAGAATTCTTTAGTTGAGAGGTCAGTATTTGCCATTGATTGGGGATGCAAAGAGTCTAAATTGTGAACAGCCAGTTGTCCTGTTTGTCCTGAGTTGGTGTCTATTAACATTCTTATCTGACTTTTCTACCTTTTTTGATCGTGCAATACTAAGATTTCCTTTTGTACTACCTTTAGAAGGATTCATTTAGTAAACATTTGAAGTTTTTTGTTATTTAGTTTATCAAGGTAATGTAAGTGTGTGATGCTGTATGGATCCCAAGATTACATAATAAACTTGTTTTGAATGGCCTGCTAGGTGCTCAACCCCTGGTACAGAAATGAAGACGCTGTCTCTGTCTACCATGCGTATCATTGGTTTGTGAACAGCGTTGCCTATCAGTGTTAGATAAAGTACAAAGATTATACTTGTGAGAATTTTTGAACTTTTATGAACATTTTCAAGCTACAGAAAAGTATTTCAGTATAAGCCCCCTTTCATACCTGCCACCTGCATTTTAGTTACTGATGCGTTCAGCTTTTTTTCATACTACTTACAATGTTAAGAAACCTGGTTTTATAGACTGTCACCTACTGAAATTGTGGTTGCTTCCTTTAATGTTGTCTACCTTAGTCTTGTGTCCCATAAATTCTTTATTCTGGAACTGCGATTCACACAGAATCAGTACATTTTGGTGAAAATATTCATTGTTATTCTGGGGGCATAATTTTTATGTCATCACATACCCATTCTCTCGAGTAGATATTTTGGCATCCTTTGAATTTTTGATTTCCTACGAACTATTCTTCGAAGATTGCCTGAATCAGTTATTCAAAATTTTTCTACTTTTTTCATTCACTAACTGTAATTGTTTGTAAGGAATAGTTTCCTACCTCAGCAAAGATTTTCTCTCAAGAAGTATTCAGGATAAAAAAGGCATGAAATCACCCTTTCCCCTAATCTTCAGAATAGCATCTCTAGAATTTTTTATGTTGAGAAAAATGATTTATCTCTTTTTAAAATTAATTAGAGCTGTGCTTGCCATGGACAAAACGGTGACACTAGGAGTAAGATGAAATTTTCTGCTCTTGCCAGTCTAAAAATTTCAGTTGCCCCTGATAATCTGCTGATCAGAATTTTAGAGCTCTGATCACATAAATGTGTCTCAGAAATCATCAGCATGTGTGCTTGTAAAATCTAAGAAGTCTCCCTCTAATTTTTGAACTGTTTGTTTTGTGTTTTGTGGAAGACAGGAAAGCATATTTTCACCATCAGAATGTGGGATCAAGGAGGCCAGCCTTGGCAGCAGTGGCCTTTGAACCAGCAGCAATGGATGCAGTCGTTCCAACACCAGCAGGATCCAAGTACGGAAACACTTGAGTTTGGAAGTTGAGTGGGTGGAGAGATGGATGGAGGTGAAGGGGAAATGCACCATAGGTTTAAGTGGAGTGTGCTTAGGAATGCTTTATTAAAGAGTTTAATCTTTTCTCATACATGGAAAAAATGGCTAAAGTATGGCTTATGTATTACGGATTATATGGCTAGTACGTGGCTTATATAAGCTATTATGTGACTTATATATTAGGGAGTGGATTTTCCTGGAAGGTGTTCTCAAAGAATAGAAAGATTACTAAAGATTTTGCATTTTTAAAAACTGATTCAGTTCTTGTTTTTCTAAAAAGAAAATTCTTAAAAATGTGCAGCCTAAGTAGAGCATGCTTCTTTTATTAATTCTGAATCTATGAAGATCATAATATGCTAGCTACATCATTGAAAAGCCTCTCTTAACGATGGACTGCTTGAAGCATGTGCGAAGTGAGAGACCGTGGGGGAGCCCTGTTTATTACTTAGCTATCAGTTAACAGCACAGTGCTAGTTTTGTTTCCTAACAGGCAGTGCTCTGCCTGTGTTGGGTCAGTCTGATCTTTATTTCTCTTTTTTCTTAATACTGCACAGCTTTTTGTTACAGTGCTGTGCTGTGATTTACAAATCCACTTTTGGATGAGTATTCTTTAGCATTTTGAAGTAATTGCCATCATTTTGTATTCGGTACATTATTTACTTGTTCAGTTATCATTTTAGAGAAAAACGATCCAAGAGCGAGGTTGTTAGGGCACAGTTGCACTTTTGGAAAGTTTTAGATAATTTTCAGATTTAATTCTGTGTGGGTTATGCCAATTTTTATACCATCAGATATGTGAGACTAGCTATTTAGTCTTTACTAAGATGTGGAAAACTTTAAATTAGTAATGCTAGATCTTAAATTTTAAAATATAATTATTTGAGGAGGATCTTTGAGATACCAGAGGTGATGAATTTCGAGTAAAGGATTTGTTAAGGAGATGTATTTTGACTAGAGAAGGGAGCCTGAGTTGACCAAGAAAAAGGCTACTGTGAAGAGTAACAGGAATGCATTGCTGTACTCACCCAAGGTCTGGATCCACTGTTGACCTGGATTTGACCCTGTTTGAGGAAGAACAGAATGAATTTGATCATCTGTTTTTGTGGTGTTGAGGGAATTAAATACTTAAAAACTCAATAAACTATAGAGTAAACTTCCTATAGGCTAATATTAGGAAACAAATAATAGTGTTTTTGTGGAGTCCTTTTCTGAAGATCTGAAGTCGTTTATATCATCTTCTAGCCTGAATGTGGGTTGTTTGTAAGCATCCTTTCTGCCATAACATTCTGTGATGTTCACAGTCTCTAGCAAGGAAGCACTGAGCTGCTCGTTTTACATAGAGAGTGGTGAGAGCGTCTGCATTTGTAATGCTGAATTCTCCTGTGTTAAATTATGTTAGGCCAGATCGACTGGGCTGCTCTGGCTCAGGCTTGGATTGCTCAAAGAGAAGCTTCGGGACAGCAAAGTATGGTAGAGCAGCCACCAGGAATGATGCCCAATGGACAAGATATGCCCGCGATTGACTCTGGTCCAAACAATCATGGGAATTTTCAAGGGGAATCCAACTTTAACAGGATGTGGCAACCAGGTTTGTTGTTCATGTTTTCCAATTTTAAGGACTTTTTATAAAATAAAGTGATTAAGTAGTTTAATTTGCTTAGTTTTATGACTTCTTGTAATTAATGTGAAGCGTAGGTAGTTTCATTTAGGTTAGACCTTGAAACTTTGTAGTAAAAATTATTCTGTACTCAGTCTGCTACCATTGTGGCACTCGATTTGATTCTTTTCTTGGTTCTTCATTCCTAGGCTGACAGGGGCTGGGAACACTGGAAACCTCACTTGACATCTAGGGAAGAGAGCATTCTATGTCTCTCTGTTGCAACCTCTGGCCTTTTCAGAAGCAGCACTGGCAAAGCAAAATATGTCTAGTCTCCAGTTACAGAAAACTTGTGTCACTATGTGACAGACTAGTCTGTTGAATATACTCTGCCCTGCTGTCCACCCATTTGTCCTGCCCTGACTTTTTTCTGAAAGTGAAGCGCCTCCCTAAGTCTCTTTTACATTTTTGTTTCTTTGTTTTTTTAGTTCACAGTATGATTTAGATTCCTTGATGCTAGTCCAGTTTTCTATGACTTATATGGCTTTTAACAGTCACATCAAATTATTTATGAAAGAACCTTATATTTGAGTGTGTTGGTGATGAAGATAGACCCCTTTTCCCAATGTACGAATGGAAAACTACTTAAGTAGTAATCCTCTAATAGCAATTTTAAAAACACTATGAATATTCTAATATTTGATACTCTAGGGTGGTTTATTTCTAGTTTTCTTGAAGCTACATAAAATTTCCCCAAGTCTGAAAATGTTCTGGTTCCCAAGTTCAAGTTTGTGAATGACTTAACCCTGGCATCTCCACCTCCCTAGTTTATTCTACTGACTTTCTTTGTTACGTTAGCAAATGATTTACCTCTGTGTCTCAATTTCTCTTTCTGAAATTGACAAAAATAATGATTTCTCCCTACCTCACAGGGATGTTGTGAGGATATATGTGTTTTTGGACAAAAGAAATTCTATAAAATCTCAAGATACTATTTTTATGATGGTGTTATTGAGCAGAAATCGAAAAATTTCAGGAAATTGCTTTGGATTCTGTTATGTTCATTAAAATAATTGTGGGTATTTGGTTATGATTTGTTTAGGATAAGAATTAGAGTAGAGTTAGTGCATTTGAATTATTAGATTAATTCATTGCTTATTTTTAAGATACTAAAGGAATTCGACCAAGAAGTCATAAATGTGCTTTTTTTTAAACTGAAAAAATTTGGGTTTCTTGAGATCTTAATAATCTGTGTTGATTTTATTGTAACCCCCTGTTGAATGTTTTTATGCCTGAATCCTAAATAGAATGGGGAATGCATCAGCAACCCCCACACCCCCCTCCAGATCAGCCATGGATGCCACCAACACCTGGCCCAATGGACATTGTTCCTCCTTCCGAAGACAGCAACAGTCAGGACAGTGGGGAATTTGCCTCTGACAACAGGCATATATTTAACCAGAACAATCACAACTTTGGTGGACCACCCGATAATTTTGCAGTGGGGCCAGTGAACCAGTTTGACTATCAGGTGAAAGATATTTTGTTGCTTTAATATTGTAGATGTGCACATAAAGCCATTCTTTGGAAATGTTTTCATCAAGAGTTTCACTTTCCAAACTTTTGCAGATAAGCATACATGTCTCAGGGAAATTAACAGTTTTTGAGTATTAAATTCATTAAGTTGTTGTTTCCTGGGTTTTGATTTAGGAAAATGGTATAAAGAATTGTTAGGGAAAATTTTGGATAAAATGGAAATTTGGAAGTGTAGTAGCTGTATGTATTTGTTTTCTTACTCGTAATTTCAGAGTGGTTTGTGCAGATATTAAAGTTTAGAAACTGCACAGTAGTGAGTACATTATGTATTAATAGATATGTTAAGGTAGATAAAAACGTGAATATAAGAACATAGATCATTTTCTTAAATGCAGTTCTATCTGTGGAATGCTGTCTTTTTTTCCCCCCAATCTGAGATATTAATAGAGCATATGGGATTGTACTTTTTTTTTTTGTAGCATCTAATTCATTGCTAAGGACATAGAACTCTATGGGGAATAGTGTTGTTCTGTGGGACTTTATTTTCTCCTGCTGCTTCCGCAGTACACCCTTAAATCACTGATTGTGACTGACACTGATTGTGACTGATCATGAACTAAGCTATCATAATTTGAAATTTTGAAAAAATTCACATTCATTAATTGTGGGTAATGGGCATAAATGTAAGCAGTGTTCACCTTGAGACGATATTCCTCTTACTCATACACAGTCAGAAATTTTTGTATGGCCATCCTTGGTGCAAAGATAGGACAGTTTTTGTTAGGTCTTCTTTTTGAAGAAATATAGTGACAGGTAATGTCTGCTTACATGACGTTTACTTGTAGATCTCCTTGCTACCAAGACAAAGCTTTTTGGACAACTGACTTAGAAAAACCTCTGAAAATGACAATACTGGAGGGAAAAAGTATTGGTTCAATAACTTTTATCTGGGCTTAAACTAGCTACTCTAAAATTATAGAAACAACTTCATAAGAAGTAGGAAGTTGGAATTGGTAAAAAAAAAAAAAAGTAGTGCATCAGTTTGATTTTAGGTAGCTGTTAGCAGGGCCGGGCACGGTGGCTCATGCCTGTAAGCTTCAGCCTATGAAGCGGCCGGGGCTAGGGATCGCAGTTCGAGTCCCACCTGGGGCCTGTAGCGAGACCTAGTTCCAAAAAAATAGCTGGGCGTGGTGGCGCGCGCCTGTCATCCCAGCTACCTGGGAAGCTGAGGCTGGGGATTGCTTGAGTCCGTGGTACCCCAGGCAACGAGAGCCTGTGGTTCCACGGGCAAAAATAGCAAGACCTAGTCTCAAAAAAAAAAAAAACCAAAAAACAAAAAAACGGTAGCATTTGTGTAGGCGGAAGGCCTTTATCTCTAAAGAGTAGTAAGCCTGGGGTCTTGGGGCTACGGAAATATCAGTGGCTATTAGAACCATGGAATTCTTGGATTTGCTGCACACATGGATTTCTACTGTCCCAGTTCATAACACACGTGTGTCCCGGAGAGTGTGTTGTATTGACGAGAAGAAAAATAAACTGCAATACTCTTTCAGCATGGGGCTGCTTTTGGTCCACCGCAAGGTGGATTTCATCCTCCTTATTGGCAACCAGGACCTCCAGGACCTCCGGCCCCTCCCCAGAGTCGAAGAGAAAGGCCGTCAGCCTTCAGGGATCGGCAGCGCTCGCCTATTGCTCTTCCAGTGAAGCAGGAGCCGCCGCAAATTGGTAGCTATTTAATTGGTGGGCCATGGCCCGCATGCCTTCTTACTTTTGAAAAGAATGTCTTGTTAGATTGTCCTCATGCCTCTGGTGTGTTAGGCATTTTATTGTCATTTTATAGTCGTGAATTTTAAAATTAAAAAGTAACTGGTCTCAAAAATACAAAGTTTTGAATATTTTTTAAAAATAGGCCTTTATACTATAAGCTCCAGTTTTTATGATGAAAGGTACTTTTTTTTTTTTTTTTTTGAGACTAGGTCTCGCTATTTTTACCTGTGGGAACCGCAGGCTCACGTTTCCCAGGGTATCTCAGACTCAGGCAATCCCCAGCCTCAGCTTCCCAGGTAGCTGGGATTACAGGCACGTGCCACCATGCCCAGCTATTTTTTGGGACTAGGTCTCGCTATGTTGCCCTGAGCGGGACTCGAACCGCGATCCCTAGCCCCAGCCACTCTTCATAGGCTGAAGCTTACAGGCACGAGCCACCGTGCCCGGTGAAATGTACATTTTTGATGGTCATAGCATCTTGATATTTTCTTCAGTGTTGACAGTTTGAGACACTGTTCCAGTATATGAGTATACTTTATCCGCGTATCCTTTTTAATACCTACTTATGCTGTCTCTAATCTCTTTTCTTGCTCAATTTTTTTCGAAACATTGCTGCCAGGTTAATTTTCCTTCAGTTACTTGTATATACTGTCAGTATCTGGCAAAAATATTCAACTTTAAAATCACTGTAGTAGAACTTATTTCCATTGGCTAGTTACATATTTGTCACTTTATTTTGGGAAAGAACCATTTCTGTTAAGTCTTTGCTTTGTTATCAAGAAGTAGAGTTTTGTAGGAAGTCTATAACTTCTTTTTTAACCCAGGACCTTAACGGTAGTTCACAGAAATTCTCAATGTGACAGTAAATTTGAGCTTTTGACTCTTCTATTTTCATATTTCGGGAGGAGCGTACATAGAAAGACCTTGACTCTGAATTAGCCCATCCCACGACTTGGCTGCTTAGTGACCTTGAGCAGATCACTTAACCTCTCTGAGCCTTAGCTTCCTCACGAGAGATTGAGTAACAATGACCTAGTACGTTTTTTGGTTTAAAGTGAGGTGATGGTTTAGTTAACTTAGAGTGTTTGTAGAAATTCAAAAATAAGGAGTGCATGCGTTTGTTACGATTTTTGTTTAACTGACAAATGTTTTTTCTTATCGAAACAGATGCAGTAAAACGCAGGACTCTTCCAGCGTGGATTCGTGAAGGTCTTGAAAAAATGGAACGTGAAAAGCAGAAGAAGTTGGAGAAAGAAAGGATGGAACAGCAACGTTCACAGTTGTCCAAAAAAGAAAAAAAGGCCACAGAAGATGCTGAAGGAGGAGATGGCCCTCGTTTACCTCAGAGAAGTAAATTTGTAAGTAGAATCCCCTGACATGAGCCGTCATGTGGTGGCTAAATGAATAGGTGTGTTAGCCTCTGGAAAAGTAGGTGATGTTCTGGAAATGACTTTTCATTAAATATATGGAGTTAGTGGGTTTATTGTTTTGTTTTGTTTTTTTATATGTGATACTAAAGGCAGAATGAGAGCCACGCGGGGGCACTTGAGGTGATGGTTTCTTTTTTTTTTTTTTTTTTTTTTTTTTTTTTTTTTTTTTTTTTTTTTTTTTTTTTTTCCTTTGAGACTAAGTCTCACTACGTTGCCCTGGGGTAGTTCCGATCCCACAGAGTTAAGCGGTCCCTAGCCTCAGCCTCCCAGGTAGCTGGGCTTACAGGTGCCGGCCAGCAGTCCCAGCTACTTTTTTGAGACCAGATCTCGCTATGTTGCCTGGGGTAGTTTTGAACCCTCACACTCAAGCGATCCCTTGGCCTCTTGCTTTCCAGCGCTTGGACTACAGGTGTGTTTCACCACCACCCTACCCATGCCCTCCCAACCCTGGCTTGAGGTTATGGTTTCTATTGCTAAGGGTTAACGAGACGGGCTTTTGAGACTCTGCTTTTCCTTTTTCTTTTCAACTTTACCTTTTTTTTCCCCAATTCCCTCCATCAAACCATCCATGCGCATGCTTTTAAAACATATTTTATTCCAGAGAGATTATTCAGTTGGATACTTGATAGGTCACTTTGATAAATTTGTGTTCTCTTTTTGGATGGTGGATTGTGAAACAAAACTGAGTTAAAATGGCAATTTTAGCTCAATCTGCATTTTTCTAGCATTTAAGTATGCTTATACCTGGTAATGTAATCCCGTTCATAGTTTGTGATACGAGCACTGAATTTACCATAAAGTTTTAATCTTCAAGTCTTTAGCAGAGAGATGGTATGAGTGGCGTAGACATGTTTTATCTGGCAGCGTTGTTTTTCTAGCTGGTTTGGCAGCACAGCACTGTCCACTATAGAAGTCAGGACAATGGTCTTCATTCCAAGGCCATTTTCCACTTCAGAAACAAGCCTCAAGGACAACAGGGTGACTAGATTAACTAGATGTTGGTTTTGCGTCAATTCCGAAAATGCCATAAATAACTTACTTTATTGCAAAAGAACCATGCCAAAGTTAAGCTTTTGTTTCAGGTATTAAGAAATACATTTCTACCCTTATTGAAGCTTACCTCCCTCCCCCCATCCTTTCATGAACTAGTTTGTTTTCAGATTTGACTTTTTAAATGTCAAAAAAAAAAAATGCTTAGAGATGATCTTTCATCTCCTCCTACATGCCTTTAGCCTTACATGTATTTTCCCCTCATTAAAGCAAAATAGTCTTTCCTGAAACATTTTGCCTAAAGAAGCATCCCCCTTTTAAGATATATTGTCTGCCGAAAACCTGAAATCATAGTGACAAAATGCTGGCCTTTACCTGAGAGTTCATTTCTTATCTCTGTTGTGTAGGTAAAAAAGAAGCAAATTTCACTAAGTTTCAAAGTCAGCTGAGAACTGAAAAGTGACTAAAGGTTTTTCATTTGAGGTTACAAAGTTTTAGTTAAATAGTTTAATTTACAGCTGTAAATGTTAACTCGGAGTAACAGGAGTGTGGTTCAGTTATCCAAGTTCTGTTCTCATTTCTCGACATCTTATACCCTAAATACTAATAAAATCAGTTTCTGGTTACTTAAAAAGGTTGACTAAGGAAAAAATGAAAATTAGGAAGTAGTCTTCCTAAGTCATTTTGTAATCTTACATTTCTTCTAAGGTAAAAGTACATTACCAAGTGAAATCCTGTAGTACAGATACCTAATTCCAAGGAAATTTATATATATATATATATATATATATATATATATATATATCACTTAGATTTTAATTTGGGGTTTAAAATACATGTAAGTGTGATTTTACATTATAAGCATGATTTGACCTAAGGATATTTTCTTAGGACAGTGATGAGGAAGATGAAGACACTGAAAATGTTGAGGCTGTAAGCAGTGGAAAAGTCACCAGGAGTCCATCTCCAGTTCCTCAAGAAGAGCAGAGTGAACCAGAGATGACTGAAGAAGAGAAAGAATATCAAATGGTAAAATCTTGTTTCCATGTACAAGATTTATTTTGTTTATAATTTTTTAAACATTTGAATTTAGAACTCATGGTATGGTTATAAAATCTCAGTGTGTTTCCTAATACCATAATTGTAGTTAGTTTTACTATATGAGATCCAAGAGTGTTTTTACTCTGTGTTTTTTCCGAAAGTATTTTTGAATACTGGGAAAGGTATTTTATAAATACTTTTTCTAGAAAAGAAAATTTAGAAAGCACTGGGTTGAAGTTACGTTTTTTCCTTCATTGTGGGAATTTACAAAGCCTCTGACATCTATCATGTGCTGCATTTCTCACATTGAAGACGGTGGTCTTTGGAACGTATTTAGAAGATGCTTATTGACTCAGCTCTCATTTTAACAGGAGTGATCTGTAGCTGGGAGTCTGAGAGACTGCATTTCAAACAGCTCTTACAGCAAGGCCAGAGCTAGACTCTTGATCTTACTTCAAGTCTGTATTAAAATAGTCAAGAAAAAGGCCCTTTTCTGGGTAGATCGGAATTGCTGCCTTGTTCTTATTTTGTTTTTTCTCCCTCAAATTTTATCTTGAGCCGAAGTTTCATGTAAATTCCTCAAATGGCTTAAGAAACTAGTGCTGCTTACTAATAATAATAGTAAATGAAATGCTGCTTTCAACTTAAAGCATATATAGAAATTTTTATTAATGGGGAATTTAAAAAGTGTTTTAATTATAATTATGATTCAGTGTCTACTTATAAAGACAGCTTTCCTTTTCTTTATTCCATAATTTTTATTATCTATTTTTTGCTGATTTGCCTCTTTATTTAAAAGTGGTTTATGAGTTGGGTTCATCTTTGGATTTTTTTGCGAGGGAAATTCAACTGTTTAATAATCATCATAATTAAATTATAAATTATATATAATATATATATAAACAATATCCTTACATAGATGTTACTGACAAAAATGCTTCTGACTGAAATACTGCTGGATGTCACGGATGAAGAAATTTATTACGTAGCCAAAGATGCTCATCGGAAAGCAACGAAAGGTATATTGTGGGTGTTCTTGTTTTCGTTTTTCTGGGGGTGTTTTGGTTAGTGGTTATTTTGGACTTTTTTTAAATTGTTGTCCTTCTTGAATTACTAGCAGATATTTGAATATTCTCTTCTTGCATGTTTTAACTCTCTGGGAAAGGTTAGATTTGAAGATACCATATCTTAAACAAAAATTTTGTTTAAGCAATCTAAACACAAATTGGCAATTATACTTTATTCTGTAAAGTGTATTGTGGAAAATTCTTGATGTTCAATTTATTTCGCCTGACTTTTTTTTTATAGATACCATGGTATTGGTGTATGACTTCTAATACAATTTATTTCGACTAAATTACGAACCTTCAGAGTTTTCACGGTTTACCATTTATAATTCTTACAGAAGCAAGTGATTCCCTCTCCCCTCCCCCCCATATTTTAGTAACACTTAAAAAAAAAGTACTGAAATCAAATTTAAATCATGGACCATCCCTCAGGCATAAAAATTTCAGTGTGCTGCTCAGCCTTTTCTTTCATTGCCAAACAATTTCCACTCACATCAGAACTGCAGTTTTCAAGGCCAGACATGCTACTAGTTTAAAATGAATGTTATGTTTTTAATGTTTCTTCTCTCCCCAAAAAGCAGCAAATAGTAGTAGATTTAACAATACCGTAGACTCATGACTATGAAATCGTGGCTATTTGTGTTAACATGTTGTTCCTGTTGTTGATGTGATACAAAGCTCCTGCAAAACAGCTGGCACAGTCCAGTGCACTGGCTTCCCTCACTGGACTTGGTAAGTGTTTTCCTTATTTTTGAGAGGGCCTTACGGGAAAGTCCACTTACCTTGTCTCCCACATGTTCTGTTTTGAAACTGTACCATTCCTGCTCAGATTAGAAAACCTAAGTCTTAGGGTTATTGCAGTCCCTAAAAGGTTTGCCTTTTATTTTTCATTTTGTTTTATTTTTGTAAAATGAAAGTATTCACAGTGGGAATATTATAAATGTGACTTCGTAGTTTCTTAGGGCAGGTTGTAATAGTGTATAATTAGCTCTGACAGTATTTAAACTCACGTTCAAAATTACTGCATACATGTCTTAGGCAAGAGCTTGTCCTCCAGTGCCTAGAATAGCCTTTAATGTTGCAAGTTAAGTTTTAACATAAAGGAAAGGGTTTATCTTGATAATGGTTTAATGGTAATAATGTGTTCATAATTTACTACTTGCATGATATATTACCAAGAATTAAAAGTTTAAATTTGCCTTTTCCACATCTTCATTTCAAATTAATCTTAGAGAGGATCAACAGAAATGGATAGAATCAAATGCCCATGTGGTTTTGCTATTACTGTTCAGAACGCTTCAGGGTGGGGAGTAGTTTTAGCACTGTGCCCTGTGCTGGTGAGAACTAGCCTGCAGTATTCTGATTTCTCTAGGGGAAAAGCACGTAGCATACTACCTGGTGTCTCTTAAGTTTTGGGTAAGGGAAAGAATTAATTTTAGGAATATTTTCAGGACATTTAATTTTTTTTTAAAAGATAGTTGATTGCTTATGCTTCAGTGTGGCTTTGTTAATGCCCTGTTAAATGGTTTTGATGGTTAGCATGACAATAAAACAGAAACATTGTCATGATTCCTTTATGGTGGAAATTATATGACATATTTGAGAATGAATAAGATTATGAGTATTTATTTTGATTAAAAGTTCTATGAACTCCTTCAGCATTGGAAGTTACACTCCTCCCCACCCCGAATAAGCATATCCTTCCAAGAAAAGAAATTTAAAAAAAAAAAAGATCTTTCTTCTCGGACCATAAAAGTTTTTAGTGCATAGAATAAGTTTTCCCTGTGATAGACTGGGCTTTATGCACACAGGTGGACTGGGTGGCTATGGCTCAGGAGACAGTGAAGATGAGAGGAGCGACAGAGGCTCTGAGTCATCTGACACTGATGATGAGGAATTGCGGCACCGAATCCGGCAAAAACAGGAAGCTTTTTGGAGAAAAGAAAAAGAACAACAGCTGCTGCACGATAAACAGATGGAAGGTACATCTTTCACGCTCATGTACTTTTTTATCCAGTATTTCTACTTATCTTCAAGCAGCCTAAAAGTATCAAGGAATGGCATTGAAGCTAGATTGTAAATAGCATGTGTGACTAAAACCAAAGATTTTAGCTCTTCTGTAATTTTTATCAAACTTAAAGTCAAAATTAATAGCAATATTCAAAATATGTAAATTTATTCATGAAGCACGTAAGAAAAAAATAGCATCGTTAGAAAAAATGTTTATGAAAGGTAAATGTTATTTTTGAATAACCGTTCAGCCTAGTGGCTATCAGGTTAGCTATTTAGTATATTTGTATTTCCTGTTAAAAGTTTTAAAATGAAAAAGAATACTTTTTTAGAAGTTTTTTACATAAAACATTACATGAGTGCAAGTCTTATCAGTCTGCACGATGATATTAGGAATACTAGAAAAATAGTTTATTTTTTGTAAAATCTTCTATGAATAGTTTTAAAGGTAATGAAGAGGAGCCAAAATTTTCTGATAGGTTGGGAGTTGCTTTATTGGGTGGAAGAGAGTCCTCAGTTACTTGCCGCATTTTGTTCTTCCGTATTGCTCAACCAAGGGAAATTTGAATTACCTATATGGCCGGCTCGCTGCTTCTGTCGAATAGTGTTGCTCTACTGTCATCTAGGAGTGTCAGGTCTTTGGTGGTGTGGGAATAACTTTTCTCATTGTGTGTTTGACTTAGAACTTTCATCTTTTTTTCTTGCAGAAGAAAAGCAGCAAACAGAAAGGGTTACAAAAGAGATGAATGAATTTATCCATAAAGAGCAAAATAGTTTATCACTACTAGACGCAAGAGAAGCAGACGGTGATGTGGTTAATGAAAAGAAAAGAACTTCAAATGAAACTACATCAATTTTAGAACCTAAGAAAGAACATAAAGAAAAAGAAAAACAAGGAAGGAGTAGATCAGGAAGTTCTAGTAGTGGTAGTTCCAGTAGTAATAGCAGAACTAGCAGTACCAGCAGTACTGTCTCTAGCTCTTCGTACAGTTCCAGCTCAGGGAGTAGCCGCACTTCTTCTCGATCTTCTTCTCCTAAGAGGAAAAAGAGACACAGTCGGAGTAGATCTCCAGCAGTTAAAGCCAGGCGTAGCCGGAGTAGAAGTTACTCTCGCAGAATTAAAATAGAGAGTAATAGAACTAGAGTAAAGATTAGGGATAGGAGGAGATCGAATAGGAGTAGCGTTGAAAGAGAAAGACGAAGAAATCGGAGTCCTTCCCGCGAGAGACGTAGAAGTAGAAGTCGCTCAAGAGATAGGCGAGCTAATCGCGCCAGTCGCAGTAGGAGTCGAGATAGGCGTAAGATTGATGATCCGCGCGGAAATCTTAGTGGGAGCAGTCATAAGCATAAAGGTGAGGCTAAAGAACAAGAGAGGAAAAAGGAGAGGAGTCGGAGCGTAGATAAAGATAGGAAAAAGAAAGACAAAGAAAGGGACCGTGAACAGGACAAAAGAAAAGAGAAACAAAAAAGGGAAGAGAAAGAGTTTAAGTTCAGCAGTCAGGATGACAGGTTAAAAAGGAAACGAGAAAGTGAAAGAACATTCTCTAGGAGCGGTTCTATATCTGTAAAACTCATAAGACATGATTCTAGACAGGAGAGTAAGAAAAGTACGACCAAAGATAGTAAAAAACATTCAGGCTCTGATTCTAGCGGAAGGAGCAGTTCTGAATCTCCAGGAAGTAGCAAAGAAAAGAAGGCTAAGAAGCCTAAGCATAGTCGATCGCGATCCATGGAGAAATCTCAAAGGTCTGGTAAGAAGGCAAGCCGCAAACACAAGTCTAAGTCCCGATCAAGGTAGTATACTTTTTAAAGTATTTTGTCTGATTTTTTAAAAAATTTGACTGAATTTATTCAAAGTTGAAAGTGTCCTTTCTCTCTCTCTCTTTTATAAACTCAGTTTGGTACTTGATAAATGATCATAACCTTAAGTAATTTTAGAAATCCTATATAATATTATTTATTTAAAAATTGCAGATTCTTTAGTTTAAAATGCATTTTTATTTTTAAATTTTGTCTTTTCCCTTCTTTTTCAGATCAGCAACCCCTCCCCGTCGCAAACGCTGAGGAATGATGTGGCGAGAAACGCCATGATGTTTAAAAAAATTCCATGAGTTTTAAGGGCTTGTCTCATTATAGAGGCACATTGTGGCTGTGTAGGTGAAACCAGAATCTTTTTTTTTTTTAATCTGTAAATAGGTGTACTTTTTCCAAATGCTGCTCCAAGTTGATAGGATTTCTTTGTATTACTTTTTTTTTTTTTTTCAAAAAAATAGTGCATAATAAGACTATAAACATGCCATTCTCTTTCAGCTGTAATGTTCTTAAAATTACTCTTGAATGTACTGTGATGTCAATAAAGCTCTTTAGTTCATTTTTGTTAACCTCTTGCACCTTAATTTTATGGTTTTAATCTAAGGAAAGTACTTTGATAAAAAGGCAGCTGGAATTTTGTACAACAGGTTTTAAAAGTACTTCCGCTCAACTCCCCCCACCCCCAAAGAAAATGGTTTTGACTTAATGGTTTGTCAAAGTTTGTAAATTGTACCCATGGATTTTTGTCAAATTCCAACTATAAGGGTGTGGAAGAGGGCCAGAAGTAGACCTTCCATTTGGAAGCAAATGACAGTTTTCAAAATTTTCTATTCTGGGCATTTTTAAGTTATATATTTTCTGTGTGTGTAAAGTATGGTTCACTCCTGTAAAATGAAATTGCTGAAATCAATCAAGCCAGTGCACCATTAGGAATTATTTATGAGGAACAATTGTGTTTGACATATAATAGTCAAGTCCGGAGTTATACTATATTCTGCAGTAACCCACTTCTATTTTAAAAGCATATTTTAAACAACCTTGGGATTATTATAGAACTAAGACTCACAGTTCAATATACTTATATTTATATTTTTAAAAGTATATTATGACCTCAACTCAGTGGAGGAATGCTGTATTATGCAGGTTTGTGTCAGTTTCATAACATTCAAGTGGTCTGGTTTTTGTCAGTTTCTAAAATTATGATCAGTGAGTGATCTAACAATTCAAGCTATAAATCTTATGAGTAAAATGAGGCTCTGCAGGCATTTAAAAACTCATTTGCTTTAAGGGTCCATTTTCATACTGACTTGTGTGAAAATAGATAAACCTGAAAACAAATGCTTTTAAATTTCAATTTGAAAAGAGGGTGCAGGTTACAGAAAAGAAAGAAGATGCCTTCTTACCAGCAATAGTGCATTTTAAAATAAGCCAGATTTTTGCCAAGATCAGTGTTCCCTCAAAAGCGAAGATAGAAATTGATTTGTATAGTGTGCTCTTGTAACTCTACATAAGTTCTTAAATAATTTGAGTAGTTATGCATTTACCTAGAGGAAATAAATCAACTGTGAATAAGTGCATGTTTACCAAAACACTTGTTTTACAGTGCATTTAGTTCTGGTATTTATAAAATTGACATTTCACAAGCCAACTTTTAAATAGTTTGGAGTTATATATGGCTTAGTCATCATTGACATCTGGGGACAAGATAAAGGAAAATGTGCAATATTTTTTATGTAGGTGAGCTAAAACAGTGTACCTAGTTTCAGAATTATCTGATTAATTTGTAATAGATAAGTTGTATAACATTTTCATATCTTAAAATGTTTTTTAGATCAATCTTCAAGTGAAATATTTTCAAAATAAAATTCTACAGAAAAGTTCTGTTGGTTATGATATGCACATTTTTGGGCAAAATATGAACTAGAGCCAAAAGTAGTATTTGACAGTTTTATTTACTCTGCTATAATATGCAAGCTTCATTTAAGTCTATAGATATTTTTAAAAACACAATCATGGTATATTTATTAGTAGATGCATCAGTGTTATAATTAGATATTTGAGTTTTTCAGATTTCTGCGCATATTTCAGAGAATTAATTTCATTGACATGTCATGAATCATGTTTCCCTTGGGTGGTAAAATTTTATAAAACTGGGCTTCCGTGATTTGGGTTGTGACTGCGAAAGCATACACATAACTTTATTTAGTTGTATCATTTGGTTATGAGGTCTTTTCTAAAATGATACCACCAGAAAATTAAAAGATGTTTTTGAGACAATCACTGGTCTGGGTTGGTTAATGAAAACTGTCCTAAGAGATCCTCTTTAAAAATACTTCCAGTATGTTAATCACAGTTGTTTTTTGTGGAATGGGGGTAAACCACACCTTAAGTAAGAG
This sequence comes from Uropsilus gracilis, assembly GCA_004024945.1. NCBI lineage: Eukaryota > Metazoa > Chordata > Mammalia > Eulipotyphla > Talpidae > Uropsilus > Uropsilus gracilis. Next base: position 39,739 of record PVHY01013232.1, read on the forward strand.
TATAAAATGTAATTTGAAAAGGAAATTAAAACATTTGTTTCAGGCCCCAAAATATAAATAAAGATTGGTGTGGAATCTCATTGTTTGTTTTCTGCCATTGTAAAATGTCTTTTTTAACTTCTCTTTCTAATGGTGCGATACATAATGCATGAATAATGCATAATGCATGAACAGTTACCCATATCCTGAGTAACTGTTTCTTCAAAGAAACACAAAGTATAATGAGTAGGTGAGTTTTTTCTCCTCACTTGAAGTGGAATTTTTATCTAGGAATTATGTAAGATCTAACGCCCCTCTAATTTTGTCTATGTAAAGCGTAAAGCCTTACACTTGGGTTTTCTCTTAATACATCAAAAGCCTTTTATTGAATTTCCTAAAATGTAGTAAGCGTGTCTTAATGGAGACCGTATTAGCTTCATTAGATTGTCCTGGCTCTGCTTGCTACTTGTTATATTTTGGGCAAATCACTTAATCGCTGTGGGCTTTCATTTTCTTCAACTGTGTAAAGGAGAAGTTGAATTGAATCTAATTGAAATTAGTCCTTCAATTTTAGGTGGAATTTGATTGTAATGTCTAAACCTAAGTGAGAAAATGGACTTTTTATTAGCCCTTAAAATAACTCACGTGTTATAAGTTACAACTATAAAGGTTTATCAGGTCATCCATAGAATTTTCTGTAAACAAACAGGTTCAGTCGACCACATTCTGATTATAGGTGCCATTTATGTAAAATTTTATAAGTACAAAAACTTACCAGTTAAACTCAACGTATATGACAATATGAGATTTCAAAGAGGTCAAAAAAAACAAAAATCCAAAACTGCTGTAGGGGAGCACTTACCCTTAACTTGAATGAAAAGGTGACACATGTATTTACAAAACATTTTCCAAATGCTAAGTAGATTTTAATTTCATAGCAAAATAGACCGTAGACTTCCCCTTATGACATGTTTTGGAGTGAAACCATGCAAAGATTTAAGCAGTAACTCCAACAGTGGCTGTGGGTGTGTGTTCTATACACATTAAAACTGCTAGTCCTTCCAAGTCAGGTTTACACGTTACTGAAAAAGCCTTTTGTTGATATTTGTAGAGAAAAATAACTGGATTGTTTATTTAGGTTAAATTAGTATGTCAGCAGCTTTTGTTTACTGTGGATGTTAAGGCAAATCACTGGTTGCCTGTATTATAGAGCTGCAAATGGAGTGGGAAGGCGCTGAGGCTTTAAGTGGCTCAGTCACAAAACATAGATTAAAAAAGCTTTTAGAACTTCAAATCATTCTGGCGCTTTTTTTCCCCTTGGATCTTTCCAACAAATACTTAGAGCACATGCTGAATGTTCTTTTGTGCAGAGCGTCCTGCCTTTCCGGTGGAGAGATGCTGGTGTATCTTGGGAGGAGTTCTGAAGAGCACATAGCAAAGGGAAAACCTGTAACTACTTTTAGCAAGAGGTCAACATTTTAGCTAAGAAGCCGTAAGTGAGAAAACTGCTGAGCAGTGACGGTCCCTAATTCAAGGATCCCCAGGATCCCTATGCTAGGTTGCCTGTTGACAATGTACACCGATTTTTTTTTTCCCCTTTAATGTTGGAAACACGTCATTGTTCTTGTCCAAGAAAGGCATTTACAAGTAAAATGTTTATGGCTGTTCCTGCAGTTCCCCAGCCGGAGTGATTAACCGTCTCCAACACAGTGTGTACCCTGCCCCTGATACTAACTCATTTGCAAAAAGACTTTCAATTTAAACTTTAGGCCCCGTGAGCCATTTGAGTGCCGCGAAAAGGGAGCTAGGTCGTCCTACCTTGAGGGAATTCGTGCTTTCATGCTTTTGTGATTCTAACTTAAAAGCCGTGTCTTACGGGGGGTAAGAATGTCTCCGGGAAACATCTGTTACATATGGCATGATCAGCGCCACGTCGAAATAAAGGCCAGGTCGCAGAGCACGTCGTGTGGCCGGGAGCTACTCTGGCCGTGCGGTTTGCGGTCCTCTGGTAGGAGTAGGTGGATGGGAGTCGTTCCCACAGTGGAAACATTTCTACGTCGGTTGCAGCTTCTTTGGCCGAATGTGGCTGCAAGGCGTGCACCGGCAGCACCCACTCGCCTTAACCCTGAGTGAGGGAGTTGGTTTTAGGCCGGGCGAGAGTGACCTCGGAACCTTTCCGTCGGGGACCTTTTGCCGCGGGGACCGGAAAGCAGGCGGACCTCCGGGACGATGCAGGGCGGGCGCCGGCTGAGCGGCGCCGGGGGTCGCCTTCTGGGCGCGCTCAGCTCCGGGCGCCGCGGCGCGCGGCAGGTCTGCGCTCGCCCGGGCTCGGCGTCGGGTGAGTGCGCGGGGGTGTCGCGGCCGCCGTGC
>PVHY01013233.1:0-41991 GCA_004024945.1 Uropsilus gracilis
ACAGGCCAAACAACCAACAACTAAACACCAACTTAACCAAACAACAATTTGCAGAAAAACAACAATTTGCAGAGTGACTGAAGGGGGGATACAGAAGGGGGATATGGAGGGAGGAGGAAGGGGGATACAGAGGGGGATATGGAGGGAGAAGGAGGGATCAATTAATGCACAATTGTGACAAATCAATAAAATGAATTTTTAAAAAAAAAGAAAAAAAACATTTAAAAATACTTTCTAAAATTTCAGCACTGGGTACAGCTTCTGTGAAACTGGTTCTGTTTTATTTCCTTCACTCATTTGAGTTATGTGCCTGAGACTATCCATTGGTCAAAACTGTGCAGCATGGAGACTGCCACTTGGATTTGGCAGAGCATTCTCACTTTACTGCTGACAAGCCTCCTTACACTGTTGACAATTCAACAGTCTCTAGGTTCCAGGGGAAATTATTCTGAATTCAGAATATTTATTCTACTTGGAAAAACTTTTTTCTAACATCTATTAATCATCTTTGTTGTATTTATACATTAATCAGATAATAGTTGAAGATAGAGAATTATTTTAATTCACAAAGAGAAGTTAAATAGCCCAGACCAATACCAGTGTAGGACTTCCTTCTGGCAGTAACAACTTTGTTTTTGACTTGCAAGACACAAGCACATAAACTTGAATATCCTTAACCTACTGCTTTCCTTTTCTCTTTCTGGAATAGTATTTTGACTACCAGGATGTATGGGGATTGTGTAAAATGTGCATAATACCAAGGCATTATTTTTTGGTGTTATTCTGTCTTTAAAATGTCATTCTATTCCCCTTGTATATCTGTTTCAGTAATTTAAATGTTGAAAGTAGTAACTATCATTGCTTCAGTAAAAATTCTCCTTTTCAAAAATAAATAAATAAATAAATAAATAAATAATAAATAAAAGTAACTTTATTTCTAACAAATCAAATATGATTCATATTATTTGACTTGAAAGTCAATGTTTTGTCTATATCTTAAGTTATTTTCTGTCTTTTTAGTTGGGGGTGTTGTTTGTGTCATACATTTCAGTGATTAGATCAATTAATGCTCAATGATACAATTGCAGACATCTTTAATGCATATAATCTTAATTTTTAGAAATGGATGTGTGTATAGAACTACATTCTAAAGACCACAACAGGACTATTGAAAGGGGTAAATGATCAGGCAAAGAAAGTTTTGCTTAGCATATTAGGTCCTAGTTTCTGATTAACTTTTTAAAGACAGCATATTTGATAGGTTCCCATGGCAAAGAGGAACTTGATACTATTTTGGTACCAGAAAAATAGTTTTTAATTATATTATTTTTTTACTGAAGTAGCAATGGTTTACAACACTGTATATAACTTAAGGTATTAGGTTTGTACTTGAAAAATATTTTTCTAATATAGTCTAATCTAGTCTAGTCTAATCTAATCTAATATAGTCTAATCTATCACAGAACTGCAATTTTTTAAATATACAAGAGTTGATTCTCTTAAGAGAAAAAAAAACAGTGACATGGAAGCTATAGAAACAAATTTGGAATATAGGTAGGAACTGAAAGCATTCTGGTAGCAGAACAGCACACAGTCAGATGGGAGCTAGGGCCATTGCTCAGAGTATTTACTAGCGCTGCTGTTTTGGTTTCATTCCCCTGTGAATAACCTCTATCACTCATATCTGCAAATCCTAATCCCCCCTCAGATTCAAGTTCAGGGTAAGAACATTCAATGACAACACCTGCTTTATAAATCCAAGTACTTGTTGCCAGGGAGTAGTGATGAACTATCTGCTTCTCTGATTTCTAAAGTGAGAGGTGACCCTGCTTATCACCAAGATTCATACTCTTAGGGGACACCCACAAAAGAAATGAAATACAGATGCTTAGTTTTCATAAGTAAATAGCAAATAGTAATAGAATAAAAAGTAAATAGACTTCCTACAATAGGTAATTTTTATTTTGAGGTGATTTGTATAGAAATAGCCTCATTATTTTCTTTGATCCTTTACCAAATAATTATATTTATAGAAGCTATTCTTAAAAAAAAAAAATCAAAATCAACACCAGGATCCAGTACAAGAATTTTTATTGACATATTACTTAAAATAATTTAATCCCAGAAAATTTTCAAACTGTAGTGTGTAAATCAGAAGAGATCTCAACAGCAAAAGATGATACATTCAAAGCACATTATTCAAGTAAATCTTTACGAAGGTGTGTGCAGGGAAACCTCAACAAATATTGTAATAACCCTGACCGAAACCCTCTCACTAAGAAGGCAAGGGAAGGGAGTAGTGAGCAGATCCTAGGAGAGACCCCTGTACACTGGTTCTTGGGGGGGACACAGCCAATCTGAGATGACCTACCAGAGGTCAAAACAAGGAAATACCTGCCCTTTTTCTCCTCCACCTATTCTCTTCTATGTTCTGCCAGAGCTTTCCAGTAGGTATCCAAGAGCACAAGTATCCCTTGAAACGGTTCATAAGAGCAGCTTCCAGAGGAAGAGAGTAAATTAGATCAGGTAGATTGTGGATCTAGACAGGGAAATGGAAAAGAGTACTTTCCACAATTAAGTTTTCTGCAGGCTTTCTTTAAAAATTATTCTGGAAGACTATTTAATTGTAAAGGGTAAGATTTCCAATATAATGACAACTAGAAAGGCTTAGGATCCAAATCATCTAGAAACTATGATACCGAATATATTTTAAAAGCAAACAGTGGTAATGTGTGAGGTTCTTTTTATTTACTTTGTTTCAATTTTTTTACAGTTTTCAAATCTTTAAGTAATGCATGTTATATTTTTCCTTCAACATTAGTTAATTGAAAAGATTATTCAACTTATATATCTACAGATTATAATAGGAACCAAAACTCTTATGAAAAGGGGTGGGGGGAAGAAAATAGCATATTGTCATGAATGTGCCCTAATATATCAATACACAGTTATTGACCTTTTGCCACACAGCAGGCAATACTCCAGGCTCTAGGGATATTGTGACAGAAGAATTTGTCTTTAGGGAGTTTATCTTTGCTAGGACATATGGAACTTTGGACAGGGCTGTGGACTTGGGAGGGATGTGCAGTGTCTGGACTGTGAATGCCCACAATGGCATTCAAAGCAAGCCATCAGCATTTATGGCTTAACCTCACGGAGAAAGGCACCATGTCAAATAAAAACTGGGCACAGCTGACTGGAGCATGTGTTGATACTCTGCCTCCTATTGCAAAAAAACATAAAGATTGGAAATGCTGTTGGCATGATTACTATTCTGGGATCCAACTGAAAATTTAACATCTGACCACAGTATGACAAACAGGGACAGCAATGTTCTAACAGAGGTTCTTACAGAATGAGTATGTGATGGGTGGGAAGAAAAAAAAAGAATTAAATATATGTGCCTCTTATAGAATAGGTATTATTCTATGAGATAAATGCTTTTCATGCTTTTCATCATGCTTTTCATGATGATAAAAATGGCAAATAAAGTTACCAATATTTGTTTACTTAAGGCACAATAAATATAAATGGTGTTCTAGGATTGAGTTGTCATATATATATATATATAGCTCCTGGAATTCTTTTTTGACAGTAAAAACTAATTTATGGACTAGGGAAACTTTATGGCAAAAGCATCAAGAAGAAACTAAGCAATGAGTCACAGTACCTTATAAAGACAATCAACCATAACTAATTTACAGGCTTTTGCTGGCCTGTATTTATGGTAAATTACACCTGGGTCAGTCCTCTTAGATTAAGAGACATGCCCTTCATCCTAATTTCCACTCCCAAATGCCTGTTAGCAAGGCAGGATCTGCTTTGTGATCAAGTGTTAAACTGCTTATGTAAAAGAGCTGGCCTATAGAAGCCTGAAGTCATAGAGACGCTATGGGCTTGAATAAAAGGAAGGGGGCATGGCTATCCTCCCACTGGGTGGGCACTTCAAACCCAGTCTTATTAAATCAAGCAATGAATGACATGAAGGATGTGCCTTCCACCAAAGAGATGCTTTAAAAGGTCTCTAAGATCACAAAACACTCAGAAACTCACAGGTATCTTTTCGGTGTTGTATGAGGTATGCTTCTGACTTGGGTTTTATACTATTAACAAAAGAATTCCCAAATAATGTATGAGTTGATTTCTTTCAACATTTCTTACTAGACTCTAGGTTTCTTAAAATGAGGATGGATTTTTTTAATCTTGAGTAATTTTGTTTAAAGTAGAGGAGAAATGCATTACAGTTCAAATGACTCAGAGCCATTGAGTTTAAAGTTCATTTAAGATTAACAGTTTGGGGCAGGCAAATCCAAATGGGCTGTCCAGGCCTCCACATCTTTCAGCCCCTGAGCTGCCCTAGGTCTGCCAGCTGTGACTGAAAAATAGGGAGGAAGGGGTAGGTGGCAGTTCACTATTTTATTGTCCATCTTTGTGAAGAAATTGCACTGGACAAAGAGATACGGTTCAGCAAGCAAACCATTGTGACAATTTTCAACAGTGTGAAATTTTCACCCAAGACCTTGAAATGTTGGCAAGACAGAAGAAATGAAGCACAGCTAACACTGAAGATGTGAAGCTCTTAGCCAGAAGGAGAAACTTGTGGCTGAAATATATTGCAGAGAAAAATGAAGAGCTCGCTCAGTTTAATCTAGAATGAAAAGGAAAGAAGAAAAAGAGGATGAAAACAAAAATTCAATGGAGACAGCAGAGGCTGTAGTAGTGGAGAGTGAGAATTAAACTCTATTGCCACTTGGAGAAAAGCAACCTTCAGCAGGTACAGCTGCTGAAACTGCACATTGCTACCAAGGGAGTCTTGAAAGGCTAAGCTGAACTTTAAAATAGAGGCTGGCAGTCTGTGTTCTCTAAGTCATTGACAACAAAAGCCCATTTAAAAGAGACCTGGAATTCATACACAAAATACTCCTGAAACATAGGCCAAAAAAAAAAAGTTTACTTTGCACAGCATTGTAATGGAAATTATATCTATTACAATTAATATATTGACCTAGCAAATAAAAAATTAAAGAGTAGCAGAATGAACTTGGGGAAGTTGTAGGTTCTCTGTACCTCAAATCCCTCATCTAAAAAATGGTAAGATTAATAATAAGCTCCTCAAGAAGCTGATATGTGGACTAAGTGAGTGAATACAAATAAGCTGGCACATAGTAGACCCTTTTTATTTAATAGCTAATATTATTATTTAAAAGTCAGCCTCCAGAGAAAACACAACCCATCAATATCTCAAAATCTGTTAGTTTTTCTATTAAGAAGCATTATCATTGGAATGAATTAAAACATTTTAAAAGACCTCAGTTTTAAAGCAGGTGGAGACAGGCTTTCATCATCTGAACCCCAGGAAATGATAACATTGAGGGGTCTAGATATAATTTAATTTGAGAATAATAAAGGAACTCTGATGATGAATGTTTTAGATAACCTTTAAGACAGGTTTTAAACTACTCCTTCTTCTAGGTATGAAAGAAAACAAAAATAAATATGTACAGATGTGGGCAAAAAGCAGCAGAGGCCAAGTCAGCAGATAAACCTGCTGTGAAATTCCTGTCAAGAGTCATCAGTCATCTGCAAGAATCACTGCCTGAAGCCTGGAGCCTTCCTGACCTGGAGTGACCCCCACATGTTCTACAAAAAGATATTTTCCTTATGATAAAATCTTTTATCTTCAACTTTCTTGCCTTTCTCATATCAATTGTCTCTGAGAAATCACAAGTTAAGGTATGCATGTTGCCCTCACTGGGTGTGGAAGATGACATGTGTGAGAACAAGTCATTTCTGCCATGTGCTTGCCTCATTGTACCCTCCTTTCCTAAAAGTCCCTGCTCACCTCCACTCCACAGCCACTATAAAACAAGCCCTATGGAGGAGGAGTTGAAGAAGCAACTGGTTGGGACTCTTCCCACCCAGTCTCTGCTTCCATGTTAATCCTTTTTGATCCCTGAGAATAAATAACTATTTTCCGCTTTACAGAGCTGAACATTAGGTTAGCATAGGTAATAGAGATCTTAATATATTATGAAATTGCAGAGAGCTCCAAAAATCCACCTACTCTCAAAAAACACATATATTTATTCCAAAACATTTATACAAAACTAAATATGATACAGTCTTGCCCTGGAGGAAAACACAAACCAAGGAAAATCATTATACAAAACTAATTATATTAATGTGGCATATTAATAAAAAGACAGACAACTTACAAATTGCCTTCTGCCATCCATTGGTACAATACATCTGACATGTGAAACTTACAGAAGACAAAAATAACAAGCTCTCCAGATGCATCTCTGTGAAAGGGAGAGGCACATCACAGAGCAGTAAATGACAACTTCCCCGCCCACCCCCCACCCCCCCACCCCCCACCCCCGCTTTTATATCCAGCTGCCTAGATTACAATTCCCAGGAAGTCATGAACTAGAGTACTGAATAGGGGACTGCTGCAAAGAAGCAAGTGGATTTATAAATGGAGGTGGAAAGAAAGGAGATGTGTGAAGGAAAGACACTTGGAAAAGAGACAAATGGGTAAGAAAGGCTGCTCCAAAGACTTAGCATTTTAGCAGAGACAACTCTAGTCATTATGTTGACTTCATGCTGGATTAGATGGTGTATTTTGAATTCTGGATCTCCATTTTTTGGGATTTTTGGGAACTGCCAAATCCCTTTTTGGGTTTTCTGCTGGTATGTGCTTTAAACTTGTTTTGGTGATTTAGGGCCCTAGTCACCCCATTTTGGGTTGATCTGTTTGGTTCAGCCCCGGGTGATTTTGAAATCTTTTCTCATTTCTCTCTTTTCTCATTTTTTATATCTCTCTCACTTTACCTCTCTCTCTGTATACTATAATCCAAAAAAATCTGAACCACGTGGACATCCTATGTTATATTGAGCCTTCACATCAATATCATGCAGAATAAACTAGATACCAAAGAGTAGCTCTTACTTAGAAATTATAAGACACAGATTTTAGAGGATAAGAGATAAGCTTTACCAAGATCCATAAAGTGGAATTGCCACTTCAGAAAGAGTTTTAGGATCCTGTGGCCAAGGATATACTGGATATCACCTGCAATCATTTTTATTTATTTATATATAAATTTCACAACATTGTAGTCTCAAGGATTTGCACCCCCCTACCCCCGCCTTCCCCTCCCTTGTCCCCCTTTCCTTCCTGCTCAAATTTGTGCGCTTCAGTTTGGTGCTTAGCTTGTTTTGATTACTGCAGCACAATTTATAATTGCAAGGTCATGGAAACAACCTAAATGTCCCAAAATGGATGCCTGCAATCATTTTTTAATGAATTATTACCCATATAATTTCTACAACAAAGGGAAGACAACATGTGGTTAAGTCTCACAAGAGGCAATGTCCAATATAACAGACAATCGCCATGTGATGCTATTTAAATTAAATTTAAGTTCAGATCCTCAGTCTCATTAGTCACAGTTCAAGTACTTGATAGCCACCTGTAGCTTGTGGTGACCCTATTGATAGCAGATATGAAACATTTCCACCAATGCAGAAAGTTCTATTGGAAAGTACTTGAAATAAGGAATATTTATCTGATCCATTGTTCTTATGACAAAAGAGTGGCAAGCTTTAAGTGAAACCCAGAGGCAGTTACAGCAGCTCTGGCACTTAGGCTGGATGATGCAGCCAGAACCTGTGATAATGAAGGGAGCAATGGTGGGTAAAGATGTCATCTTAGTTTCTAGCAAGCTCCAGTGAGATACTCACAGCATAGGTCTCTGAGATTCTAGAGCAAAAATTTATCATTTCATGACCTTACCCTTCATCTACATGGTCCGAGTAGGGATATAAACTGGGAAAGGCTACAGATACATTTTCTGGGGTTCTAGAGCAAGAGAATTAGATGCCCTAGAGAATAAGATGCTGTCTGGAAAACACCTGGCATGTTGCAGGGTCCTGGGGAGAGAAGAGTACCTCTCAGTACTGTTCATACTCATTTCCAATGTACCACTTGCATACTACAACAGATAGTTATGATCACCTGGTCTTTTGTTTTAGTGGCAAAATAGGATCCAACTAATGGATCCAACTCTTGATGGACAGATCCAGAATCATGGTCACTTGGTGTTTCATGGCAAAACATTCCTTTATGCCAAGAGTAGGATCACAAAATCTATTGGTCATTAACTATTCAAAAATATCCAGAGCTGCAGATGTGATAGAGTGGTAGATATGCCTATTAAAGATACAGAGGAAGTGTCATGCCAGAAATAACACTTGACATAATAAAACAGCATCCTCCACAACATAACATAGACTGTAAATGAAATGCCATTATGTGAACTTATGTTCCAAAGGGAAAGAATACATATGTCTGGAACCAGAGTGTTGAAGTAGAAATAACCCCAACTACTATCAATCCCAATGACCCACTTAGGAAACTTTCTTGTGCCAACTTTGTGCTCTATAGGGTTAAAGATCTGGTCCCCAAAGAAGGAATGTCTACATAAAGATCAGCAGAAATCCTCATTTATAAGCTGCTGCCTGGATATTTTGTGTTTTTGTGTATGTGTCCAAAGGTCAACAAACAACAATGGTTCACTGTCTTAGCAAAATTCCTGATGATAATAATAGAGAGGATTGTTGATACACAGGGAAAGCAAGGAAGAATATGGGTGATACTCAGGTAATTCCTTTGGTATCTCTTGGTTCTCCCTTGCCCAATAATGAATTTAAATGAAATTTCCTGGGAAAGACATGGTTACCAAGGTCTCAGACCTCTCACGATCTGGTTTAAGCCATTTCTTAAGCCAATGAGGTCAGAAGGCCTGGTTACTGAAGGTGAGAGGAATCTACAATGGACAGCAGAGGATGAAAATAAAGAATTATCAGTTGCATTCCCAAGATCAACTGCAGCATTTGTTCATTATACCAATCTCCTTATTCTAAATTTTCAATCAGGAGGAAATTCCCACTAATACCATGGAGAAACTACTGTCAAAATTATATCAGGAAAGTAGATTTAAGGAGACAGTGGGCTGTGGTAGGCCAGAGATGCAACAAGCAGATCCCACTTTAGGGAAGAACTTGCTTCCCATCCTCAGGAGGAAGTAAGAACTCCGTCCAGTTATGTCTCAGCTACAAAGAGTTGCCTTACCCAAGGTCATGATCTTCCCAGATCTAGTAACTGAGACATACAAGCATACCTCTAGTAATTTCAGTCCCACATAAGAAAATACTGATGGACAATACTGAGCCCAGAGTTTCCAAATGGGCTTTGTGAGGGATGCATCAAAGTTCAGCTTCTACCTGTACCCAATCCTGTTTATTCTTCCCACTTCCTTCCATCCCCAAGTGTTGATCCCAATAAACATCTTACATTCCAACTCCATCTTAGTGCTTGTTTCTAAAACAAACAAAAAACCAAAACTGGCAACTGTGTATGTGCCTACATACAGGCAAACATGTGCACATGTATGCACGTGTGCTTGTATGTAGGGTCCTAAGTCAAATGTACAACCCCAGATGACTGAAATGAGATAGGGAAAATGCTTCCTCTTTTCCCATTGATGGCATCCCAATAAATATTCCTGAGCTAACATTTGCATGAGTTCTAAAACACTTCTTCAGTGGTTATGATCACCCCAGGCTGCAAGACCACCAATGTTAAAGGCAAGTGTATCCACATCACCATAGAGCTTCTGGTATGGTCCAGCATAAGAAGTAGTAAGCACAACAACTGGGAGAAACTGGAACTGTCCACCTGACTACATGGGTTTTCTAGTCCTTTCTCAACAGCAGGACATTGACTAAGACCAAGTCCTAGAATTAAGTAAATACCCTTAGCTATTTTAAATTTTCTCTGTGCATTAAAATTCTTGAGATGATACAGAGAGATTGAGATTCTTGTATATTAGTCACAAGTTAATTTGACTTGAATATTAAAAGTGATGTGAACTCAATTCTCTATATAGAGAACCAAAAAAAATCCATAGAAAAAACTACTTGAAATAATAAAACAGTTCAGTAAGGTAGCCAGATACAAAGTCAACACACAGAAGTTGGTAGCTTTCCTATACACAAAAAGCCAACTAGAAGAAGAATGAAATCAGAAAAACCAATCCTTTTACCATCACACACCAAAAAAATTTAAATACTTGGTAATAAACCTAACAAAACACATGAAAGAACTATTCAAAGAAAACTTTAAAATGCTGCTAAAAGAAATAGAAGAAAACATAAGGAAATAGAAAGATATTCCCTGCTCATGGATTGGAAGATTAATATCATTAAAATGACCATCTTACCAAAAGCAATCTACAGATTCAATGAAATTCTGATAAAAATCCCAATGACATTCTTTAAAGAGATAGAACAAAAATTACAGAAATTCATATGGAATAACAAAAAAGGAAATATCAGAAAAAAGGAGAACAAAGGTATTACAATTCCAGACTTCAAACTATACTACAAAGCCATAGTAGTCAAAACAGTTTGCTATTGGTACAAAAACAGACAATCAGACCAATGGAACAGAACTGAGTGCCATGAAATAAAACCATACATATATAGTCAGCTAATCTTTGACAAAGGAGTGAAAAACTTACACTGGAACAAGGACAGCCTCTTCAATAAATGGTGCTGGGAAAATTGGTCCAAAACATGCAAAAAAAAAATGAACCAAGACAGCTCCCTCACACTATGTACTAAAATCAAATCAAAATGGATAAAAGACTTGGATGTAAGACCAAAAACCATAATATACATAGAGGGAAATGTGGGCAAAACCCTCCATGAATTACAATCCAGAAATTCATTTCTGGATACATCTATAGTAGATAAAAAAAAATGAAGGAAAACATAAACAGCTGGACTACATCTGTACAGCAAAAAAGACAACAGAAAAAAGAAAAAGAAATCCAGCCAAGTGGGAAAAATTTTTGCCCTCCATACAAGTGATAAGGATCTGATAACAAAGATACACAAAGAACTCACACAACTTAACAAAAACAAAGTGTAAAAAACAGCTTCAAAATGGAGAGAAGAATTTAAAAGATACTTCTCCAATGAGGAAATACAAATGGCCAACAGGCACATGAAAATTGCTCAACATAACTAGCAATCAGGGAAATGCAAATCAAAACCACAATGAGGTACTACCTTACACCAGTAAGAATGGTCTACATCCAAAAAATGGGCAACAGCAAGTACTGGTGAGGATATAGAGAGAAGAGAACACTCTTACACTCCTAGTGGGAATGTAAGCTGGTCCAACCTCGATGGAAAGCTGTGCACAGGGCCCTCAAATTAATTAAAATGGAACTACCATTTGACCAGCAATTGCTCTCTTGGGAATCTACCTACAGAAGACCTCAATGCTTATACAAAGGGACACCAGTGCTCGGATGTTTATTGCTGCAATATTTATAATTGCAAGAACTTGGAAGCAACCTAAATGCCCCAAAACAGATGACTGGATGAAAAAGATGTGGTATATATACACAATGGAATATTACTCATCAATTAAAAATGACAACTTGGATGATTTTATAACATGGACTTAAAAGAAATCAGATTAGCAGAAACAAGGCAAAAAGAAAAAGAAACAAAATGGTTTCACTATTATATAGGACATGGGAAAGATAAAAAGTCATGAAGAAAAGTCAAAACAAGCTAACAACCAAATTAAAGTACACAACTAGAGGGTGGGGGGCCAGGACAGTGTGGGAGCGGTCAGGGTTGTGAACCCTAGAGATCACAAAGATGTGAAATTTATGTATAAATTATTTAATCAAAAAAGTGTTGTGAACTCATTTTCTACCTCCAGACTCATGAAACAAAGCATGCTGACTACAATCATTAAGTGAAAAAAGCAGCGTATGGGACAGAACGCCCACTATTAAGAAGGCTATACCAATATGTTCATAGAAAAAAATCAGGTCAAAAACTTGTTAGCTGTGGATCACAGATTTTTATTGCATTATTTTCCTTATCTCCTGAATTCTCTGGGATGACTTTGTATTTTGGTAAGAAGGAAAACAGCTACTGTTTTAAATTAACTGAAGTGATGAACCTCTTTTCTCTCAACAGCTCTGCCTTTCTTCTTTAAAGGAATTATGTGTGTTCATTTCTAAGAATTACCAACATTTCCCCTTTGTTTCATTTTAGATAATTAGAATGGGTTGGAGGCCATTTCACATGTCAATCTACAAAGCGGTCGAGAAAGGCAGAAATAAGCCCTGAAATATTTTAATTGCCTTCATAGCCTTGATTACAAAAAGGAGTCATCTCCCTTGTGACTTCTGCTTCTGAGAGGAGGGCATTACAGGCAAGGGGCTCAGATGCTCACAGAACCCCCACCCCCTTCTGTGAAAGTTATTTAAGAAGAGATGTCCACAGAGGAATTGTGATGATAAGCACGGCATCATCCTATGCTCTGTGAGCTCGTCAAATCCAAAGGGACATCCCTCTGCAAGATCACGAACAGCAGTCTGTGCAACATCAGCCTTTATACTTCTGTGATGAAGAAGCCAACCACTACCAGCTGTCTTGCTGGAATAGCCCCCAGGAACCTCAAAGACAATGAATCCAAATTTCACCATCCTTTCTCCCAGAAATAAAACACCTTTTATGTGTTCTACTAACCTGACACCCATCCCACTGGACTGCGGGCAGATATGTGGCCCCATCTCTGTGTTGCCAGAGCCCAGGACAGCCAGCGAGGGTAGCTGCTCAATACATGCTATAGAATGACTATTAAAAGAATAACAGGTACCCCACCCCCAGTGATTTTCTTTAAAAATCCAGGTCCCTTGGAAAGCTTTTGTCTTTGATCAGCTTGTCAATTTAATTCCTGCTGTCCTTCATTTGATTGTGACCCTGTGCTTTCCTGGAAGCAGTCCGTTCCTGTCAATTCTCTTTTGCTAATTATCTCAATGCCCACATCCAAGGTCATCTATTTCAAGGAACCTGTTGGGTATCAACATTCTACATATAGTCATATTCTTCTGTTAACCCCCCTAAATAAGATTCGACAGAAAATGGCATTTTTGAAATTTAAGGGTGAAAGAGTAGCTCGATACAATAAAAGCTCAGTAATTTGAACTAAGTGCAAGGAAGGTCAGTCTGACAGTGAAAAGTACAAATTATGAAATCATGTCTTTTTAAAAGAGAGAGACTATTCTCACATGTAGCAGGGTTATATCCCAAACTAAAAATGAATGATGATGATATATTATGGTTTGGAATGAGAGAGAGAACAGCAAAGGCAACCAAGAGGCAGAAAGAGGCTAATGAGCCTGGATGAAGACAGGACACCAGGGAAAAGCTAAACATTAAGGATCTCTCTTCGTAGGCTCCCATGCAGAAAGATGGGAGGCAGCTTACAAACTTGAAGGGCAGGATGGCACCCAGGTTTTGACCTGTTCTGAAGTCAGAGCCACACAGGCAAAGCTGCATGGGCGGTGAGGCAAGAGCACTGTGCAGCAGAAGCAGCAGCAATTCTCACACAGCCCTGCACTGGGCTCCTAGAGGGTCACATCTGTGACAAGCATAGGACCTAAGCCTCACCTGGACTACAAACTCCATTGGACAGATAGGTGCTCATGAAACTGGAAGAACTAAACTAGACTCTCTGATGGCAAATTATGGTGAGATAGTCAAATGATGATAACCAGGATGTTGTGGAAGAGCAGAGACCACGCATAAGGACACAAATCTCAAATATAGGCAGTTGGGCAGGAGTTGGTTAGACTGATGTGGGGAACTGATGCTGTGGGGGGAATCTAGAAGGGATGTGTGGGGTACGCATGCTGCAGGCAGGGCCCTCATGGGTGAGAATTCTGACCTACTGAGGTGAGAGGGAAACATCAGCAGTCACTGTGTGACAGGCACTCCTCACAGCACTGCACACACAGCAGCAAGATAAAGGCCACAGGTCTGAGGAAAGCAACAGGAACATGAATTTCTGTTTAGGATAAACAGAGATCTTACTGGAAAACTGCTAGTGAGAAGAAGGACCCAGTGCCTTTAAATCCATGCACACCAACCCTCTACAAAGCCCATCCAGCTGGTATCGGGCTCAGGAGAAAGAAATGGTGACATAAACAGGTGCAGACAACCAGCTCTGCCTTTTGTATGTCCTTATAAGTCTAAACAATCTGCAAGCTCGGTGAACCAAAGTTAAAAAAGGGAGGAGGTGAAGGTGGAGAAGGGACTCTCAAATCATTATGCATGGCATGCTAAAGAAACCATCAAATCAGAGTAAATATTTTTCTGATTCTTCTTTTGAAAGCTGCTGATTCATGCTTTAAAGGAGATCTCTATTTACTTAAGAAAATAATTAATATGTTGAACATTTGCAAATCAATCTAGTTTCCAAGAAGAATTTCAAATTGAATGTTTTCTCATTTGCATGGAAAAGTTCTTCATAGGATAATCTAAGTTGAGAATAATAATACATCTTTAAACATTTTTTATTATTATCTGTTCCTTCCCTTCTTACCAAAATAGTTAACATCAGGTTCATTTTAATTTTCCACTGTAAATATTATTTTAGAGAGCTGCCACCCAGTGTAAACACCTTCATTCACTTTCTTTTAAATTCATTGTTTTATTGAATAAATTATTCAATGTCAGGGATCTAGACAAGGAACCATATTACTTTGAAAGAAGTTGAAATAGTCTTTGAGAGACTGGCAAGCTATCGCAGCAAATTGGGCATGACCCACCACCCCTGCTCCTACCCCTCACCCCCTGCCATGTTCCTTAAGTTTCTGTGGCTGAATCATAAGTCTGGGAAACTCAATTTGGTAAGTGTCAAAAGACAAATCTTAATTGAAAAGTTCATTTCTAATGAAATGCGTAGTGGTAAAAGGTTGGGCTGACAGGGTAGATCATTTGAGTCTTTATTAATAAGACCAATTCATTTTAATTCAATGAAGCACATAATTGGCATCAAGCTTTTCAAGTTCACCACATATTCCTGTGCCTGGATTTCCTAATACTTTTTTAAACTTTTCTTATATGGTAATAGATGTTTATATAATTTGCATTTTAACAAGAGGTTACGTGTAGCTGGCTTATACTAATTATAAGTGTGTTGAGTTTCACTAAGCCAGTGCTACCCACCAGTAACAAATCTTTCTAAGTCTTAACTTGAATTCCTTGCAATTATTCTGCAGTCAGCCAAGACTGCAGCAAAGAGATGAATGAGGTCCCTGCAGATTACTGCACCTTGAATAATCAGAGGTGGTCCTTGGGGTCAATTACTACTTCAGTTGGTTCCATAGCTGTCTGCAGATAAATCCATTTAGGAGCTTAGAGAAATCTTGATAGCATTTGTTTCATTGCCTTTATCTCAGTAACTGTAGCCATTCTACCAGGCAATACCCCAAGGGCTTTGACCATCTCCTTGAAAAGTGAGAGAGATGCAGAAGGGTTGTGCTTTTGAGAAGGGACCAAAGTAAACTTTCTATTGTTCAGCTGATAAAAGTAGAATTCTTGGTTTAGTGAAAAGGACTTAGGACTGAGAGTTCAGAGACATGAGAGCCAATACGCTTTGACTGAGATACCCAAGCTGTCAGTCACACAAAGACAGCTTCTTCTGGGGCATTATACTGCCATGCAATTCTCTACAGCAAGAAATACAAAGTAGAGTAACACGTGTGTACACCATATGTCCAACAAGGGACTTATACCCAGGATCTACAATGAACTTGTACAGCTCAACAGCCCCATTAAAAATGGACAGAAAAGATAAACAGACACTGTCCCATAGAAGATATAAGATGGTCAACAGACAAATGAAAGTAATGGACATCATCGCCTTTCAGGGAAACACAAATCAAAACCACAATGAGATACCACCTCACACCTATGAGAATGACCTATATCAAAAAGACCAGAAATAGTAAGTGTTGACAGGTGTGGAGAAAAGGGCATCTTTGTACACTGTTGGTGGGAATACAGACTGGTCTCACCCTTCTGTAAAACAGTATAGAGTTTTCTCAAAGTGCTAAAAATCAATCTACTTTATAATGCAGCAATCCCATTGTTTAGTATCTATCTGAAAAATGCAAAAATCACTAATATGATGGGATCTATGCCAGTTCTTTGCTGTTCTAATTACAATAGTCAAGTAATGGGAGTAATTTAAATACCCAATGACAGAAGAGTGGATTAAGAAGCTGTGGTACATATACACAATGGAATACTACTTAGATATTAACAAAGATAAAAGCTTGCCATTTGCAGCAAGATGGGTGAAACTGGAAGGATTATGTCAGAAGGAAAATGACAAATACCAGATGGTTTCAGTCATGTGTGAATATAGAGAAACCAAACAGAAGGACAGAAAAATTAAACCAAAACAAAATCTAGATAAAAAGAACTGCAGAATTAGTTTCCCAAGGGGGAGGGTAGGAGAAGAAGAAAACATCGGGGAGGCAGCCCAATGGACTATAGTGGACAATTATGTGTACTTTGGTGGTGGGCATGGTATTGTAACATACAACAGAAGAGATGTGAACCTACAACCCCAAATTTTATACAGTATCATCAACCAGTTACTGCCATAAAAATAATATCAAAAGAAAAAAGAAGAGGAAAAGTTAAGAAATCCTTAACTTAAAGAAATAAAACAAGTGAACAAGTAGCCCATGAAGCTCTCCTCTGTGTAGATGCTGACATATCTATGCTTTCATGTGAGCTTAATAAATGCACATAATATCCCTGGTTTAATTTAATGATAAGATTTTAATTCCACTGGATGATATGATAACTAAGAAAAGCTAGTGTCCTCTATCTTACAAAGTCATATAAAAAAAAAGATACATATAAAGGACATTACTAGTAAGCTAATGATGTAAATACAGATCATTTGAATAGAATTCAACAATCTTACAAGATTCAGGAAGAAACTCTGGAACTTGGAGATTTCTAAGCCTGGCTGTATATATCTTTTTCTTCTAAGACTTTGTAAGATAGAGGGCACTGACTTTTCTTAGTTATCATATCATCTAGTGAGAATTAAAATCTTGTCATTAAACTAAATCATAAATATTGTATGCAGAGTTTCATTTGTGTTTTTAACTACAGATGCCTAATTCCTAACACAAATGTTAGAGGGTAGGCACCCAGATCCTCAGGCCTCCAGGCCATACTTATTCAATCACTCTGACATGGATAAGGCTCAAAGTTGGAAACCAAATCAGTCATCATCATAACTTTCAAAATTATAAAGAAAAATAAAGTTGCCTTCATTAATCTTCTAGAGAGAAAAATGAATAAATTGCACTAGTAACTCCAGAATTCAGAGTAGATTTATCCCAAAGGTCTATTTTCTATAGCTTTTTTTTATATATATACAGTCGGGGATAGGTAGGAAAGAGAAATGAGGCTAGATTCACAACTTAATGGATATTTCTGTGGGTGAGAGGAAGACTCTGCAGGTAGCGCTTTGGAAAAGTGTATAGATTATATCTAAGATCTGCTGAAAACTTGCAAAAGTAAGAGCAGCTACGATGTTTTTAAGGCCTGCCGATATGATCTGGCTGTAAATGAGAGACTAAATGAGGAGCTGATCACAGTATCCATACCCCTACTTGATGATAGTGACAGAACCAGAGTGTTCATCCTTGAATTCCAAGTAAACTCCACAGCACCTTCCCTTTCCCCTTAGTGGCTGCTGCCTGGTAGATATGTGTGCCTTAGGTACACACTCTAATCTCCTGCAGGACACTGATTTATACAGAAGACAGATGGTTATGAAAATAGTGTGTTCTTTCTACATGTTTCATATTGCTCAAGACTGTTTACTTACTATTTAGCAACCAGAAACTAGAAGTTCACATTTAGTGACACCCCCACCCACCCAAAAAAATAAATCTATGTCTGTGGCTAACAAATACATCTTTAACAGTGAGTCACCATCCCTGGCCTCACAAATCATCTAAAGTTGAGGGGGGATCAGGCCTGAAGCTCTGGGCTGCTAGGACAGGAGCACCCCACACACACTGGGATCATATGAAAAAGTTAAGCTGAAAAAAACCCTTGGACCAGAAGAAACAGACAGGGGCAGACAAAGATATATCCTAGATCTGTGTGGTTGAGGGGGAGGAGCCTCAGTACAACATGAATGCAGGGGCAAAAATTGTTGCACTATCAAAAATTTCTGCAACTACCTGTTGCAGAAACAAACTCTCCCACATTGCTGATGGGAGTGTAAAAAGCAATATCACTTCTACTGAAAGTATGTTAGCAGTTATTCAATAAGCTAAACACAGAATTAACATATGACCCAGCATTTCTACTACAAGATATATACCTAGGAGAACTGAAAACAGGTATTCAAACAAATATGTGTAAACAAATGTTCATATCAGTACTATTACTATAGCCAAAAAGTTGGAAATATCCTAAATGCCCATAACAAATGAATCAAATGAATGTAGAAACAAAATGTATTTGGGTGGAATACTATTCAACCACGGAAAATGAATGGAGTATGCATATATGTTACAGTACAGATAACCTCAAGAACATCCGAAAGAAAGATTCCAGACTTAAGAGGTCATCACATACTGCATAATTCCATTGCTATGAAATAAAGAGTAGGGTATATCCACAGAGAAGAAAACAAATTAATGTTTGTTAGAAGGAGGGGAAAGGGAGTAACTTAATAAGTATGGAGTATATTTTTGAGGTGATAAAAATGTTTTGGAATTTGTAAAATACTTTGTGAATAGAAGTTGCACAACTAATTGAATATACTATATGTCATGAAATTGTAGACTTTTCAATGGTTAGGTTAAAGCCATGTAAATTTCACCTCAGTTTGAAAAAAAAATTCATATGACCTGAGAGAAATCCAACTCTGAAAATCTGCAAACTGCTGACAAGGAACTGAACTTGGAAAGAAAGACCCAAGGACCAGACTTTGGGTAACTTTAGGGATAGGGGAGCAGAGGGTAGAGAGCTTTCTAGAATCTGGGTCTTTGAACCAGCAGGAAAGAGACCTATATAAGGAAAAATGAAGGGGTGTTGCTGTGCCCCTGCTGACCCAGGAATGGAAATAGTTTGATGAAGTCACAGATTTGGAGCTAAAATGGGATTAGGGAAGAGGATATCTGGAGACACTGTCGCTCAGGGGCCAGATATGGAAGCAAGTGGCAGCACAGGTTGGAGACTGAGGTAGACCAAGTCCCACACATGCCTACAGCTCTCTGAATTCCCTGAAAGTCCCTCCTTCCCCAGGGCAATAGGGTACCTGTATCTTTGATTTTGTTTTTCTATTGTCTCACAGATCCATTAGCAGTTTGTCCTCCTGCTCAACATTTGCATTATTGTCTTCTCCATCTATTATTCTATTTCCTACTCAAAACATCTTCTGGTGTTCCTCTCTATGAGACAATTTCTTTGAAAATGCTGGTTTTGCTGTCTCTTTTCTTTAATGAGGAAATAAATACTTGAAGCTTTACACCTTGGCAGTGTCTCTTCTTCAGTACAAACACCTACCAAGAGAATGAATCTACTGAGTGCAGTCATACTGTTTCCTTCTGTCCCTGGATAGTTTTCTGACATCAGAGAGGGATAAGCTAAATAGAAATAGTGTGGATAGATGGTAGATTCCTGGAGACAGGAAAGATATGAAGGAACAAAGAAGGGAGGGAGAATCATTGACATAAATGAGAATAGAAATTCTCAGTGGCTGGACTTGATGTCGATAGTTTCACTTACAGCTGAGACAACAAGGACACTTTTCTGAATCAGTCTTTCTGTAAGGAAAGTGATTTCACAAAACCTATTACTTTTTGTAAAGTAGCAAATAAATAGTCTCCTATATGACAAAAAAGTCTTTTTGAAATAGTCATATCCTCTAGAGACTACGGTTTATAGATAAATAGATCAATGGAATAGAATAGTAAACCCAGAAACTGACACATACATTTATGAACATTGATTTAAAATAAAGACAATTCTGAAAGACTATATTGTCACAAAGGGCACTGGAACAGTGAATGCCCATGTGAAAACAATAAAATCTTATTACTTCTTTATCCTATGGATAACTCAATTCTATGTAAATTGTAAGCACAAATATGAAAGTCAAAACAAGCAACAGAAAAAGTTTTGATGTAATATAGGGGATTATTGTTGTTGAAGTGAAAAAAAGATTTCCTTGAACAGAACACCAAAAGCACATAAAGTAAAAGGTAGAGTAGGTGAGAATGATTAGTTTGATTATCTTTGAATTAAGAAATTATATTCATGAAAACTATGAAGCATACAAAAACAAACTAAAATGTAGGAACTAAAGTGTAGAAAGGTATCTTTGCAATGCATTTTTAACAAAGAATTTTATACAGAATGTAAAAGGAACTCCTACCAATCAAATTTGCAAGTGAAATAACCAAATGGAAAAATGGGCAAGAGATTTAAATAAGCAGCAGAAAGAATAGCTAAATGGTTTAAGTGAATATGTGAAGTGGTATTCAACTCTGACTTCTTTGTTATTGGAGAAATGCTAACTAAAATCACAGTAAAATACCAAAGCATACAAAGAATACCTAGTTTTTCTTCCTTTCCTCCTTCCTCTTTTTTTAATTGAAGTAACACAACAAAAACAACATTATTTCATGTGTCATCACCAAGAATCAACATGCATATACCACACTGAGCTAAAAGCTAAAAGCTCAGATTTACCCATCACAAAATCTTTGCCCTCATTTTCCTGATTTATCCATCCCCTTTCCTTCTGGTAATGAAAAGTTTATTTTTGTTTTATTTCATTTTAGCTCACCTGTGTTTTCTCTCCATACACTACACATGAGTGAAATCATACAATGCTTGTCTTTTTCTGTGCAGTTAATTTCCTAATCAAAATAAACTTCAGTGTCAAGCATTACAGAGATGTTGGAGCAACAGGAAATCTCATGCACTACCATAGGGAGTACTTACTAATACAAACACCTTGGAAGACTTTTACCATGTACTAAAGATGAACTTACACATACCTATGACCCAGCAAGTCTACTTCCAGTGTACACCCAACAGAAATGTGCATATACATTTATAATAATAGCAACTATTATTCTTAAGAGTACAAAAGGTAGTAACTCAAATAGTCCAACAATAATAAGATAAACTATTTGTCTAACAAAATAATTTGTATTTTGAAAATAAGTCAACTATTTCTACATTAGGTCATATAGTTGACTCTCAGAATATTGACTGAAAAAACTCAGAGCAAATATATATATATACACACATATATATATACCATAAATTACACATATATGTTATAAATATATACATGCTATAAATCCATTAATATAAAATTCAAAGCCAGGCAAAGCTAAAGTAAGATGGCAATCTTTGGGGAGTAGGCAAGATGGGTGATTGAGAAGGGATGCAAGAAGCTTTCTGTCATTGAACTGGTATCAATTACAAGTGTTTGTTTATGATGATTCCTTAAACTGTACACTTATATTTGTATAATTTCTATATGTTTATTATACTTGACAATAAAACATTCTTTGAAATTAATATCCTTTAGCTCAGCAATTTTACTTTTGAAAATTTAGCTTAAACAAGTGCATAAAGATTAAAAGAAACTCATTGCAAGGTATTGGTATGGAGAAAAATAGAAATAGCCAACAATTTGGAATGGGTTCAAAAATAGACTATATTCACATAGCTGACATGACATATATTACAATCACTACTATAAGTCTACATTTGTTCACATAGAAAGATACCATGTTATAGCAATTAAAGGGGGAGAAAGTATAGGATAAATAATCCAATCCTAATTCGGGAAAATATGCATAGAAAGTAAGAATAAAACAATATATTAATAGTTATGTCAGTACAGTAGAATTCTGGTAATTATTTTCCTAGTTCTCCTACAAACTTGGATTGCTAAGATTACAAGCCAGACTTCAAACCTCAATATCAACCTTTCATTCTGTTTTAAAGCAAGAATTTGTACAAATTAATAATGTTACCCACAGAAACCAATTGAAAATTAAAACCAGGATAGATGTTAGTTGTGCCTTGAATAGGGAAAAGTAATTATAACAGCTATTAATATGTATTAAATGATCACCATGTGTTTCACATGTGCTGATCTCAGTGAAACCTCATTATCATGCAGTAGACTGGTTGCATTAATGGCGACAGCTCTTCCTTGCTGAGTCCACCTTCCACGCAGATGGCTTGGTAGTGCCATCCCATTATGAGCTCTCAGTTGTGAGATTTGCCTCAACCAAAGAGGACAGATCTGGCATTTACAATTAGATTGTACCCCCAATATACCCATCGAAAGTAAAAAATGTGTTTAATATATCTAACTTATCAAACATTGCAGGTTAGCCCAAATTCCTTTAAAACTCAGAACATTTATCTAGCCTACAGTTGGACAAAATCACATAACATGAAACCTACATTATAATAAAGAATTGAATATCTCATATAATTTATTGAATACTGTACTGAAAGCAAAAAACAGAATAGTATGGGTTTTTGCCATACCACTCGTCAGAGAAAAGATAAAAATTCAAAGTCCATTTTCTACTTGAATGTGTATCACGTTTGTACATCATAATGTCAAAAAATTGTAGATTGAACCATGGTAAGCTGGAAACCATCTGTATAGGCCACCACTAAGCCCATGAGAAACTTGCATGTACTCTGGTTTCTCCTTTTTTTAACAGAAGATTAACAGGAGGAAAGAAACACAGCATGGCTAGTTACATGGACCACCTAGATGAGTGCACTTTAGACCAGCCAACAACCTCTTAACCTTCAACAGTGTGATCCACAGAGCTGCCCAGTCAATATCTAAGTGGTGCTAGACATGTGGACAACAAAAGTCCTATATTATCGAGGTTAATTTATTTTTAGTTTCATTGAATAATAATTGACATAACTGTATACAGTTAAGGCTTATAACTAGGTGGTTTGATTCTATTTATTGCCAAATGTTTACCATAGTAAATTCCATAAAAACCCATATATCATATATATAAAATCAAAAGAAAATATTTTGAAAAACCATTTTCCCTGTAAGAAGAACTCTTAAAATTTACTTTTTAAAAACGTTTCTATCTATTACATCAAGGTTTTAGCTTTAGTTAACATATTGTACATTGTATCCCTAGTATTTCTTTAACTTAAAATCTTTGACCACTGTCTTTCAGTTCCTTATCTCACCGCCCTCTTCTTTTGGTAACCACAAGTTTGATCTCTTTTTTCTATAAGTTTAATTTCCCATATTTTTCTAGCTGACCTATTTAATTTAGTATAATGCCTTCAGATCCATCTATACTGTTGCAAATGGTAGGATTTTATATAAGAAATATGTATAGACATATGTATGCCAACTGCCAACTTCTTTACCCTTTTACCCATTGCTAGGTTTTGTGGCTAAGTTTTCATACAGCATTGTTGTATCAGAGGCCAACTTGAATGAAGTCTGGGAGGTAAATGGTAATACTACTCTTCCTATTTTACATAGGGGGAAACTGAAGCTTGGAAAAGTCACACAGCTAATAAGTGGTGGAACCAGGATTTGAAGTCAGGTCTGTTTTAATCTAGAGGAACTGTTTTTCATTTCCATACTAATATATTGCCTCTACAAATGCACCCCCAACTATCATTGTAAGTGGCGCTCCAACCTTGCATGTGCATGTACAGCAGGAAGCACACAGGTCTTTCTCCACAGCTGCTCACTAGCTGAAAATTTAAATTTTGGAAGCAGTATTTCTGACTAGCTAAAATAGCTGAGTTATATTTAGCACTTTTTAAAAGCTGACTGATCACAATCTTTGCAGTTTAAACTAACAATTGTGTGCTTGGGGACTCTGGTGCTTTTCTCTTTCCTATACTTCCTCTTCTATAGTCCACAGGCATTCAACTTCTCACAGATGCCTTCAGTGCTGACATGTATCCCAATATTAATTTGTGTGCCTCAGAGTTTTATCCTAAAACTGCTGATGACACCAATAGGAAATGTAAAATTTGACCTTCACTTACACGATGATTGGCATTGACTGTAATTCCTTATGAGATTTCACATAATCAACTTGCTGATGTGTGTGGCTCGGGTACATAATTACTTGTTCTGTATAAAAAATCACCTTGCAGTTGGGCCAAGGAAACAAATTCCCATCATTAATGACCAGGTGAATTAGGTCTTAAATACACAGCCAACTTTTGATAGTCCATGTTATGCTGTACAAGAATAACTACTATCCACTGATAGGTGGTATATATGGGATACCCATCCAAAATTTCACTTTCATACCACAAGTCTTCAAGATGAAGGGATCAAGTCGAAGGTAACAGGTGGAACTAGGTATTATTGAGACCCTTTACTCTGGAAGAAAGGCTTGTGGACAAAGTGACAAGGGAGTTTGGAGAGGTGACCACAAGTCCCAACCCCACTGCAGACAGACAAATGGAACAGACTTCTTCCTTTGCCCCAAGTTCACCCTCCACCTTTGCCCATGCTACTCAGTGCCAGGAGATTGACCTCTATGGACTACCTTGCCTCTGGCTTCTGGTGATTTTGCTAAATATAGCACCCTGGAAAAAAATGAGAGGAATGAAGAGGAACAGAATATCTGCTCCTGACTTCCACTGTGGTATCACAGAAGGGTGTTGTGTGCCTTCATAATGGTCTCATCTTCTTCCACAAAGCCCCCTCCGTACACTCTGCTCTAGTTCTGGGCTCTGTTAATCACCTCTTGACTTCAGATCAAGAAGCCCCACTGCTTATAATTCTAGGAATATGCACTACTGCCTATGATTTCTCCTTTCACCAAAGATGCAAACTTCTGTAAGCGGCCTCCTCAGTAGACCTACCTGGCATTGCCCTGCTTTGCATGTGCCAGGACTGATCCACCCTGGAGAAGTCCTGTTACTGTGCATCTTCTATTTAAATGCAGAAAATCTCCCCTTTCATGGAGGGTGAGAAGATGTTATTGGTAAGATCTTAATACCAACATCTTTGTAAAGAGCAACAGAATGTCAAGTTAGTATTGTTAAACTTTTGTAGAGTTACAGAACAGAAAGGAATTGGATGATAGAAATATGAGGAGGTATGAAGGATGTAGAGTGTCTGACTAAATGTAGGCATTTGATAACAAAAGAAATAAGGGAGATTGGACTCTTAATGTACCAGTCACCTCTGTGGGATTGGTTCTGAGAGTGAAGCAGAGGTCCGACCCACCTGCTTGTTTTCTGCTCCTTTCATCACCAACTGCTACTTGGTGTCTTCCAAGGAAAGTCAGCTTTGTTGAAAATTTAATGCATGTTAACTTGTTGACATTAAAGATGAACATACAGCTGAATAATGCAAGTTTGAAATGTTCGGGTCCATTTATATTCACATGTGGATTTTTCTCTATTATTTTCATATTCAGGTATTCAACCAACCATGGATGTTGGTTTGCTAAATCTGTGGATGAGGAACCCATGGACATGGAGGAGGGTTGACTATAAGTTTTGCGTGAATTTTCAACTCAGGAGAAGGTAAACACCCTTTAAGCTCCAGGTCATTCAAGAGCTAACCAGCTGCAATTGATGTTTAAAAATCTGGATGAGAAATAAAAACTGTAAACTTTACTCAGATTAACACTCATTGACACTATGCCCCAGACTTTCTCCTGGTGCTCTCAACCAGACCTGGCCTTTGCCCCTAAATTGAACCCAAGTGATTTCTTACTTTATAAAGTCCACTGACAGGTGTTTTTCATGTTTAATGTTTATTTATTCATATATTTACTAGATTCCCACAAGTGTCAGAAACTCTTTTAGGCAACAGTGAGCAAGGACAAATTTCCTTTTTTTGAGCACTTATCATAGCCCATAGGATATGTACAGTTTGAAAAGAAAATCTTAAATGGGGTAAATAAAAGCACTAATATTGATTTGTGTTTTCCTTTACATTCAAGCACATTGTAAGAGACAACTTGGTGTTCAAAATTAGAATTTGAGATCACTAAGTTCTTGGGCTCCAACCCCACTGCTCCCCACATACAGAAATTACAAGTGAGAAAACAGACTGAGACTCTGAACAAATATGATAACTTCTCTGTTTCTTAAAACTGATGGAATCAGCTCAGGACTCCAAGCTTCCCCAATACACTTCAGTCCCAAAAGTGGATTTTTCTTGGTGCTTCTCTGCTGTAACTGTCTTGTGACAGATGGGAGATCATCTTTCAAAGGCATCACTCCTAGGAGTCCTCACACCTAATTTTTGTCCTCCTAACTTCTCTCTCACACCGCCTCCAGGGCTCACCAGTGAGGTTTCTAGGAACTTCCAGACCAAGTTGATTCTCATGTCTCACCATCTGCAGCAGCCCATATCCCCCCTCCCTTCCCTAGGCATTGCTCATCATTTTTAATTACTAGTTCCTGATTCTTTCCTCACTGGAAGATAAAACCTTCCAGGTCTGAACCGCCTCTCCCCTATGCCCAGCAGATGGCAAACTGAAGGATTTGTGAATAAATGAAGCTCTTATTTAATTTGTGAAGAAAATTAGAAAACTGGGATATGTTAATAGAATATTACATGAAAGCTCTTAAGAATGCAATAATCCTATACCTTCATTTTTAAAATATACTTGAGAATAAACTTGATCATGCTTTTTGCAGAAGAGAAGAATCAAAACCATGATCTTGTCCTTACCACGTGAGGAACTAGGTTCTCCACCCCCTTCTTCCTTGTCCCTTCCAGTGGCCCAGCTCCTCCCCTTGTGTCAGTAGTAATTCATAATCAGTTCTTTTCCTTCCCTTGACCACAGCACTGCAGAAAAAGTATCTCCTATCTCCGGAAAAAGCAATTTTCTCCAAGAGTCTAAATAGAGGAACAGAAGATTCAAAGGGAGGGAATCTTTCCTCCAAGCCCAAGGATCATGGTCCTCAAGGTGGAGGATGGACTGCAGAGAAGCACAGACGGCATGCTAGCAGTTGGATGAATTAACGTGATTGCATTCTGGTAATAATATTTCAAGTGAGTAGTCATGTAATTCATACAAATTCAGAAATAATTGTGGTTCGTGTTTCTAGGATAAAGCCATGGCATTTTGTCTTTACCTGAACTACCCCTTACAAAGGGTCATTTTTATTATTCCGTATTCAATTATTCATAACCACACACTCATGGATTTTAGAACCATAAAAGGTCAGCCCTCTTTGATTCCACAATTGTTTTCTTCTGAAGTCAGGAAGCCCATGAATATGCACCCGCACACAATCTGACACTTTCCTCACTGTTCATTAACAGTGTGTTCACTGTATATTTCAAAGTCAAACAAATAATACCTGTCATGAACATGAATTTTTAATATCGCCTATATTTCATTTTAAATGAAATGTCAAAATGATGGAAAATATTTCCATGGAAGTTTGGAAAGGGCAACATCTCACCAAGGCTGCCTTGTGAAATTTCGCCACTGGTACAAAAAAACATTGTTAAAACAAGACCACTGCCACAGGAATGGAATTTTTTTTATTTATTTAGTTAGGGTTTTTTTTTTGTTTTTTTTGTTTTTTTTTTTTTTGGTATTTTACTACCATTGTCATTCCCAGGAAATGTCAACACAAAATCTGTTTGCTGAGTCTATACGATTTGGGGGCTGAGTGAACCAGCAGTTCTCTTTTCATTTGAAAATGGATTCCCTTTGTTTAGAACCTGCTTCAGCTCTCTGCTCTAGGGAAGACTACATTTTATTTACATGAGATGTTCCTCTTAGCATATCTGCCCTTAGCCAGTTATCCTCTTCATTCTTTCAAAGTGACTTCCCATTTTTTTTAACTATTATTTTTGTTCTTTAGATCACAACCTCTGTAAGTGGTTTTTGGGATACCTCCCCCTCCTTCCTCCCTCTTGTGCCCTTTCCATTCTCTCAAACCCCACTCTTTGCTGTTTACTAATTGTGCTAAGTCCATTAGTCTCTCTCTTTCCTGTGGCAGTGTCCTTTCACTGGGTGAGGGACTGTGCTGTTGGAACCGGGCAAGCCTTGCTGGTAGGTTTTCAGTCTTAAGTTTGCGTTGGGCGATCAGTC
Organism: Uropsilus gracilis; assembly: GCA_004024945.1. Lineage (NCBI taxonomy): Eukaryota > Metazoa > Chordata > Mammalia > Eulipotyphla > Talpidae > Uropsilus > Uropsilus gracilis. The sequence goes on from PVHY01013233.1 coordinate 28,053, forward strand.
TGTATTCATTTGTGATCTGTCCATGTTTTCTTGCTGCAGGCCGTCTTTTCCAATTTCATCTCAGCTGCTTTGCTGCTTTACCTTATGGCTCTGGTGTCAGATTTAGGGGGGGTCTCACCCCCAGTCAGTGTCGGTGAAGAAGTTTCTCTGTGAATACAGGCATCTGTGAATAGCCTTTGTAGATCATCTCCTCTGCCTCAGTTTGCAGTTTTGATGTGGGGCCGGTTACCCCACCTTTGGTCATTCTCTCCTCTCCTGTAGTGTGAGGAGGGGGCGTTGCTCTCCTAAAAGGCATCTCCAAATGAGGTCCTGAGTCTTCCTGGCCTGGTGAGTGCATAGGTGTGCATTGTGACATTTTGTCTCTACAATTGTTTCTCTTGTCTCGCATGCACTGGTTCTCTCAGTTGTCCATCTGCTGTGTCCAGCTCAGGTTTGTGGGTGGATTTTGCATGATTCCTCACCCATTCTATGACGGGGCTTGTGTTGTGCATGTTCTTGCTCTTGAAGTTTAGCTGGAGTGAGAGTGAAATGAAAGCAGCTACTACCCCCCCACCCACCCTGTGCTGGGAGTAGGGGGCAACATGGATCCACCGAACCAGGCTGCAGATGGCTGCCCTGTGCAGCAGTCATGCACTGGTGGCTGGGGCCACCAAAACCCCCACCCTATCCCCTCTCCAGGTCTCACCTGACTCAGGGGGCTTACCCAAGAACCTTCACCACCTTTGTTCCCTGCTGGCAAGAGAGCTTAGATGGCTAGGGGCCCGGGCATGCAGGCAGCCCTCAGGTGGCTGCCTGCTAGTGGGCCGACTTCCCACTTTTAAAGGCAGGAAAATCAAACCATTCCAACCTCCCTTTCCTCTCCAACTCTCTAGCAGAATTTAATTTCAAGTTTGTATCTACTCCCCCAGATGTAAACTTATTTATTTCCAAAGAGAATTTATTTCCTGGAGAGTGGGACAGGTCAAGGTTTGAAAGGGGGTAAGGAAGTGATAACTGTGGTGGCAAGAACTATCCGGGAAGGCCTAGCAGAGTTCTCAACCTTGGCACTATTGACATTTGGGGCCAGATGATTCTTTATCGGGACAACAACCTGGACATGAGAGGATGTTTACCAGCACCCCAGGTTTCTTCCCTTCAGATGCTAGTAACACACCACCTCCTTCAGTTGTAACAACCAAAAATGTCTCTAAACATGCCAGATACCACTAGGAGTACATTTGAGTGTGAGGGGCTATCTCCCCACAATCTTTATAAACCACTGATCTACAAAAACAGCCAGAGATAATTGCTTCCCCAGAAGTGTTTTTTCCTCTCAGCGATAAAAAGGCAGTAGCTCCAGCAAAGAGCACCAACTGAAACTCATAGCCTCTCTGCTACCTGAGTACAGGTTAGAGAACAAAAACCACAAGGTGTCAGGGAGAGTGTCAGGGAGGTCACATGCTTTAATTCAGTTATGATTTTCTGGATCTCCTGGATTCATTAGCACTGAGAGAAGACATTTCCAAGAAAACAACCATTTTCAATTGTTCTTGTAGATGAGTGGTTTAGAGAGGTGTGTGACCTTTTATTCCCATCTTTAACACACTTGTAAGTCCTGACCCTCCACCATTCAGTCCTCAGACTCCAGTTCTGCCCAGACCATGAGGCGATGGCAAGGCAAGGTGGTTCAAGAACAAGGAACCTGTGGCTGATGATCTGTGTCCTCTAATGGTGTTCAAGACATACAAAGCACCCTAACTTTGTCTCCCAGTTTTGTCAACAGGTTTTTCACCCCAATACTGTTGTGGGACTGAACCAGACAGAATTTTATTATTGTTAAACTGTTATTGGAAAGAATTTGATTTTTGCAGAGAATCTTTGGCAAGAGTATATCAGACAAAGTAGAAAAAAGATGGTATAATTCCCATTTTATTGATAAGGAAACTGAGGTTCAAAAAAGACAAGGTGTACACTATAGGTAAATGTTTTTCCATTTCCAGATTGGTTCTTTCTACTTCATCTGCTGCATTGGCACCAAGGTTTCCACAGGGTGGAACTTGTGATATTTTTGTGTGCTTTTCAGGTGGTCTGTTATGTATGTTCAATAATTATATCTAATGTGCTGAGAAAGCTCTTACTTTCATATGGAAAGTAAGTACCATATGAAACATCAGAAAGTTCATATTTTCAGCACACTTGTCCACCTATCCATGATAGACCCTGCAGACTACCATTCATTGGGATACCTGTTGCCATTCAATGGTCTGTTTGCAGAGTTTGAGGGCTTATGGAAAGCAGATGGGGTTGAAGGGTGTGGTGATGAATGAAGCTAGTTGAGCCATGTCTGAGCTTCCAAAAAGTTATACACATATTGTAAAATTTTCTGGGGAAGCCCCCTGTAGGCTAGAGAGCAAAACCATCCCTCAGGCTTCATTCTTTATGCAGAAATCTGCTGCCTGAAGCTAAAGCCAAAGTTTTCCCAACCTTTGAAGACTAAGGAGCCGGATAAAGATTTAACACTGGTGCCCAGTGTTGGAGGAATTAAATCCCACATTGTCTTCCTCTGGCATCAGCATATCTTTCAGCGCAGACAACCCAGAACTAGAAGCCCCTTCTGTCAAGAATGTTTTTTCTTCATGTCAACAACTAACTAGTCCTACCTAAATAAATTAAATTCAAACTTGTGTTTATTGGAGCAGTCCTCATCAAATAAAATCTGTCAACTGCTTTCACACTTTGATTATCTACCAAACTCTGTCTCTTTGAGACTTTGTTTCCAGCTAACAAGCAATATTTCTTTGTAGGAATAAACCTGAACACTATGAATTCCTTCCTGCAGTGAGAAGGCAGAGTGGAATGTGAGAGAAAAGAAGGTTCTACAACTTGCTTGTTTTATCAAAGCTTCAGTAAACTCCCCAACGAGGACCAAAAGCGATTATCAGAAATTAACACCTACTATGTACCAACAATGATGACATACCCCAAAAGTGAAGAGGGATGGGGGAAAAAAAGATTCTCTGAGTTTTCTGCTTCTGCTACAGTGCACTGCTCTCGGAATCAGGAGGACTTGGTTCTAGTTCAAGCTCTGTGACCTTGATCAGACCATCTTTTGCAGATAGTCAGCAGGTGAGACTTAGAAAAGATAATGTCCACCCAAGATGCATCTTAAAGCAAGATACAAATTACCTACCAGATGTGAAAACATTTGCAAACATAAGGCATTTTATAAGGTATGCCATTACCAAGTGAATGATAAGTTGGCATGGAAGGCATTAAAAGGCAAACATTTACTTAGCCACTGACTTCACTGGGAGCTCTACACTTGCTGTTGTATAGAACCTAGAATATACTAACAACTCTATAGCAATAGAATGATTCTAAATATAAAGCAATAGAATAATTCTAAAGGACCAATGCCAATCAGGGCTGGAGGGGGAGGTTGGGAGTAAAGTGGCAGGAGCAGAAGCCATGGGAATGAATCTAGAGGGAGAGAATCAAATCACCCACAGGCAGCAAGAGATAAAAGCAGATTGGTAAATGAAGATGATAGAGAAAAAAGCCAGAGCCTCAAAGAGCCCTATGTCAGCAAAGCTATGGGGGACTGGTCCATGTTTCCTTAATGAGAACCTGAATGATTAAATGTTCAACAAGGAAAATTAAATTCTTCTACTCATCTGAAAACAAAAGTCTATTGATTTGATGATTTAAAGAACAGCTCCATCAAGAAGCAGTTGGCTGCCATGCAGCTGTGCAACTCACAGGGCAGACACCATTAAATTGGGCAGCCAGGCACAGGGAATGACTGGCTATTTCATTTCAGAATGGTAGGGAAGATCATGTCCACAGGGGTTCCCAGCTTTTTCCTGAGAACTTAAGTCCACCCTACCCGATATTGGCAGTATTTTTGACCACCAAACAAACTACATTTGTTAGGTCATCAATTACGTCTTTCCCAATTTTTCCATAATTAATGATACACCTTTGAATTATAGCATCCGATCAGTGTTGGCCATTCACTGTTCCGACAACAAAGCAATAGAATCCCAGGCAAAAGTAAAGCAGTGTGTGTTCTTGCTGGCCCCTCTGGTCATTTCAGAGACACAGGTGCCTGCTGTCTGACTTTGAGAGGTTCAAAGAAACACTCATAAAGCCCCGCGCCTATGCACTGACTTAGGACCACGGCTCCTAATTTGTTAACTAGGGATTTAACACTGATTTTATCTAGCTCTTTGATTCCCTGGTAAATCTGCAGCATGGGTTCCTACCACTCCCTAATGTCTGCACATTTTTTCCATCCTGTCACCTCTCCTTAGTCCTTCTTTAGACATTTAATGTCCTCCACTATATTAAAATTTTGATCAGTTGATTTTCTCTTTTTGATACCATTATTACATAGATCAGATAATACTGTAGAAAAATATGAGAGGCATTCATATTCTAAAAACCTGGATAAAATTGTTTTCTATATCCTGGAAGCAAACCAAATGCCCCAAAACAGACAAATGGATCTAAAAGTTATAGTTATTGTATAGTTATACAATGTCTTCCTTAGTCAAAAAAGACAAATTCATGTCATTTGTGGCAACAGGGATGGAGATAGAAGGGAGTATGCTAGCTGAAATTAGTCAGAAAGAGAAAGATAAATACCAGATGGTCTCACTTTTATGTGGAATATAGCGAAGTCAAACAAAAAGGTCACGGAAAAGTCAAAACCAGCAAGCTGACCACAAAACTGAGATATTAGCGAAGGCGTAAGGAGGCAGGAGGAAGACAAATGGGAGGGGTAAACATAAAGGAATATGGTGATGATTCATGGATGACATGGTGGTAGAAGAAACACAGGGGCCACAACAGTGTAGGAAAAAAATTTAACTAATAAAAAAAGAGAAGATTGTTTTCTATATAATAATTCTTTTTTTCACTTATAATAATTGTAGATCATGTCTCAATATGCCAATGCAAGGAATGTTACATATTTTTCTCAAGATTGGTCCAAGTTTAATGTCATCTTTAAACTTTTCATCATTGCCATTAACATTACCTCTTACTTACCATTCTTCCTTGACTGGTTCAAAATCCTCAAGAATTTACAAATTCTAGAAAGAAACCCCTTAGAATTTCCTGAGCAAGGAAGAGCCGTACAGTGTGTTCTGGCTGCCTGCCCTACCTTTGTCTGCCTCACAGTAGTGGTACTGAGGCCTCTTCAATCACTGCTGGTAACACAGCTTTGCTTAAGTACATCTTGCTCAGCTCCACATCTTCCACAGTGAACAAACTGGGCTCTGCATGTCACCACAGTTAGTTACCAGCCGTTCAGAGCTTCAGTGGCAGATCTCTGAGACCCTCCTGCCTCAGAGGTGTGAAGCCCATGTTAACCCAGACATTCACCTTCATCATGAAACTAGCATCTGCTCCTCTCCCAGGACAGCGTTTTACTCCATGAAGTCAAAGTATCCCACCATTACCTTAATAAGACTACAGAAACACAAAGGCCTATCTACCCTGATGGTCAGGGGTGGAGAAAGGAAGTGGGGAGTTCCTTCTCCCTCTTACTAAGGAGGCATCCACAGATAGGAAACTAAGTTACCGCAGCAGTGGAAAGCAAATTAAGTTTTCAGCAGGTCATCCACACTCAGAGTAGGTATGGACATCTCACTTCCCAAATTTATAAAATGTATAAAATTTCAAGTACAAGTATACATTTTTCACCTATAAATATAAATTTGCCATAGGAATTTAGAAAACATAAAAAGTAAAATAAATTATACAGATTCAGTAAGATAAGGAGGCAAGGGTTTAGTATATAGATAAAAAATGGGATTTTCCATTGAAGCTGTTGTAAAGAAATGTCACCAGACAGCAACAGAAATATAATCCATGCGTAGGTTTGTAATTCCCTCATCTGTAATTCTGAATACTTCATAATAATGGATCATTATAATTCACCTTAAACCAGAATCTTTCCTGCAAAGATTTAGCATCAAAACCTGACCTGAACTGACATGTGATTATTCATGGCCTCTCCCCCCACTTATTACTAATATTTGTTTTTTATTATAGAGATATTGATATATTTGATTTCCAGGGCTGTACTAGATGTGTCCCAAAATATATATGTCAAATTTCCTAAACTCAAACAATGCTGAATTATAGGGTCTGTCTGCCTCAAGTTTTGGGAAAAGAGATTATAAAACTAGACTAGCCTATTCTTCGAGGAATAACCTCTCCCAAGAGGAAGTTAAGCTAAAATTCATTCCCTCAACATCTTAAGGAGGATATTTTAACATTGAGTCTTTTTATCACCCAGACTTCTGCACTATAAAAATGCATATCTCATCTCTAACTCCTTTTTCCTCTAGGGAGACTTGAGAACTGGGTGAGTTGCAGGGATAGGAGGATGCTGGAAGCTTGAAAGTCAGGAATGGAGTCAGGGTTAAAGATATCACTTGGTTTGTTTTCAGTTCAGCAGTTATATTTTATGGTCACAATATAGATATGACATCCCTACAGCAACCAAATGGTTATATCAAACTGTCAGGAACCCCATGAGAATAAGAAGGAAATCTTTATAACTACTAAAGGAGAAATCACTGCTGCTCCCAGAGAGATAAATGGCATCCAGAAGTCTGACCAATGAAACATCTTCAGCCCATAGGTCAGAACTAGAAACCCACAGGCCTGCTTCCTTCAGCTGTCATCGATCAAAAATATTGATCTTTGCAGGCTTTACTTTGTTTTGTTTAATATGAACAGCATACTACCATTAGAATTTGGGTGCTTTCACATAAATGCCTTGGTGTTGTCTTCTCTTGAAAAATATATCTAAAAATCTAACAATAAAAATATCTGAAAAATCTAAATATCTGACCCTAACCCACATGCCTCATGGTGACAGCTGTCTAGCGCTGAGGACAAGCCATCGTGATATTTTAGACAGGCATGACCATCCCATGTCACAGCAGTCCCTAGAGTCTTCAGGAACTGATTCTGCCAGCACTGGGGAGTGAGACACAGGTTCTGCAACAATTTTTCTACCATGTGTTCTAGGTGCACACAGTGACACATCAGTGTCACACATTGCTGTGACACACTAGGGGAAACCGCTTTCCCTGAAGGGGAATGGGCAACCTGGTTTCAAGTATAGGACAGAGCAGTAATGACTAGTAAAAATGTTCCAGAGACATCACAAAGGCAAATACCAAGCAGAAATGAGGAATCCAGGAAAATTTCTGCGCAATTGAAATTGCCATTCAGGGAAGGAGTGAACACAAATACTCTTAGTTGAAAAGAACCTTAAAGATAAACCAATATAATTACTTTCACTAATGAGCAATTTGTTGCTTTTCTTCCAGGCAGCAATATTTATAGTATACCTACTGAATATAGGCAGTTTACATATGCTGCCTCATTTACTCTTTACAACAGCTCTGGGAGGCAGGTATTATTGTGTTGATTTTAAAAATAAAGGAACTGAACCCTAGGGATGATAAGCAACTTAAGGACACTAGCTTATAATTGTTATAACTAAGATACAAACTCAAGTTTTTAAGACCCCAAAATTAATTCACTTTTCACTAGAACACCGTATCAGAAGCAAATGTTTATCTTTGTCCACCAAGAAAGTGATCACTCAAATAATCATGACATCTTTAAAAAATAACAATAATCATCATCATCATGACATCTTAACTACTTTTTCTCCCTATTCATGAAAATTGCTCTCAGGATCTGACAAAGGTCATTTATACTTTAGTGTGAATTTGAGTCATTTTGGAGTCTTAATGAAACCAGAAAGATTTTTCAACCCAACAAAAAGAGATAAGTACTCTAGGGAAAAAGGGCATGTCCTGGTGTCACTGATGGACTTTTTTAACCACACTGGAGCCCTTGCTAAACTTGTGATTATGATCCAGAGGCTCGCCATGTGTTTCAGTTTTCTCTTTCAGGCTCTGAACACACAAACACAACCTCCTGGAAAGAAGATGGTCTGGGAGGAATAAAGCATTGAATTTGTTAGGCATGAGTCTCTGGCATGCAGGTACCTACCACATGATCTTGGAAAACTCAATTATTAATGTGAGCAAATGAACATCATTTTCTTGTGATTAGATTTCACTTTAATTTAAATTTTGTTAAAGTCACAAGGGAGCAAAGAAGCAGTCTCATGAAATAAACTAGTCAGTCTCAGTTTTATTTTTCACATTGGCATGCCAGGATTATTGGCAAATCTTATCAGTCAGGCAGCAAATTACCAAGGACTACATTAAAAATGTGTATAGTCATTTTCATTTTTGAAAGATTCAAGACTATAAATAATTAAATGCATTAGACATCTGTTATTTATGAGCTGAAATGACAGTTTTAATTTAGTTCTTCATCTAGCTAAGCTTGACGTATTGTGACTGTAAAGGGAAACACGGGGAATATCTAAAACTGACATCTTACAGAGCCTGCAGTGACCATAGGTGCAAACCAAAGCCTGCTTATTTGCACTTCCCTTCAAGGCCTGTCAAGACAGTCTTCATTCACGACCTTGTGGTGTCTTCCTCGCAATTCTGACTGGCTGACAGATCAGCCTGTGCCTGCTTGTTTCACAATGTAAATCAGGCAGCTTAGCAGGAACTGTGAACACATTCCCAAATGATTTTACATGTGAAGCTAAGTCACTACCTCACATCTACAACACATTTCAGAAGAATGCCAAGAGCACCTGTCCTTCCCTTTCCCATGCTCAAGAATTATTGATATTTGGGCTTCCCAAAAATGTGCAAAACCTCATGGCTTCTAGAAAGGAAGAGACAAGAAACAGATGTAAGCACTGTGATTTGGACGCCATGGACAATATGTTAATAATTAAGGATACATTGCAGTCCCTGACTAAAGTGAGAAAGTGAATAGGTAGGCATGGTGGCATGCGCCTGTAATCCCAGCTACCTGGGAGGCTGAGGCTGGGGATTGCTTGAGTCTGTGGTACCCCAGGCAACGGGAGCCTGCAGTTTCATGGGCAAAAATAGCAAGACCTAATTTAAAAAAAAAAAAAAGAAAAGAGGCTTGCCGAATGGCAGAGGCCCCACAGCAAAGCCCCAATGGAGGAAACCTACCATCAGTTGATGGCTGTCCCTGTGAGGATCTGTTCTTCCAAAACATACAGCTGGGAGTCATGCCCCCAAAGCCAAAGACTCGAGGAATGACTGAAAGAGCAACAAAATGCGGAGATGAGACCCACCAAGAAACAAAAAACAATCATACAAGCCAAAGGTGCTCCAATCAGCCTACAAAGGCAAAAGCAGTACAGGAAAGATAAACAGCATCTCTACCAAGTCCTAGTCTCCAAATGACAGTTCATATCTAATAGCGAGGTATTTAGCCTTCTCTGTCTAGTTTTCCCTCTGCTCCAACCAACAAGCCTGATTGACAGCTTTTCTGGGATTTCTGACTTCCCCAGCTGCTAATCCTGCTCCTCACCCAGCTCTGTATTCCCCGGCTCCAATTAATCTAGGCAGGAGCTGATTCAGCTTGTAATGTGAGGTTAATTACAGAAGTGATAACATTTCTAAATAAGAATGAGCTCGACTTCAAAAATCTAAATTAAAATAAAACCAGAAGGAAGTCATTTTGGGTTACAAGCCACAACGACAACTGCTGACGCTTGTCAGCAATTTTCTGCCAGCAGAACTGGACCGTGTCAACCTAGCCACACAGCCCGAGCACTCACACAAGGTCCCGTCTTCAGAAGAACCCTGAGCTGGATCACCATTCTTCTTTCTGTCTAGACTGTCTTCATTTTGGCTTTGAACTTGTGCTGTGTAAGTGAAGCCCAGTGGGACAACGGGGCATCATTGCTCCTTCAGCATCATTCAGGAAAACATCATGCCCCTTCCCTGAGCACAGAATTCCAGTGGATCTGCAGTACACAACAAAACACAAAGTTCTTGTTACATGGACAGCTGAGTACATGGGGGTGCTGAAACCCCCAAGCACCCACAATTTCTGTTCACTCTAAACAGAATTTACTTCCACATAGGAGGTAGGCAATGGTGTTCAGAGAAATAAGAATGCCCAGTGGCCCTATCATGCATCCTTCCTTCCTTTTGTTCTCATTCAGTCTCCTATCAGTTATTTCCAACCATTTCCACTGAAAATTATGTAGCAGAAAAGGAAAAACTGGGCACCCACTCTCCCCTCCCTTACTCTTAAGTAAAGCAAAGGTGTTGGCACAATGCACTAGTATCAAGTAAAACGCTGTCAGCTGAGTTCATTTTGTGCCATGTTCCCACAGTTCTGGTCAGGAAAAAAAAAAACCACATATGCCTGTATTGGCTTGCAATACAGGTTGTGTCATTTCAGGTATCCTACATAAGCGCTAAATGTGCCTATTTGCATTTAAAATTGGCATTGTATAAAGTTGAACAGTAAAATTCATGCTAATCATCTAAAATTTCTCTGTCTTTTACTGAGAATGGCATTAAAAAGCAAATAAAGATTACCAGGACAAATTGTGAGAAACTAGGGGAAAAAGAGAAGAGTGATATATTTTAGTACTCTAGCTGGAGCTCCTCCATTTTGCAACAAAGCCCACCCTAGAATACAAATAAAGATTAAATGGAATTGAACTCTAACCACCCTTTGTTCTCCCCTCCCCTGCCCTCCTTGTGATTGGCCTTTAACTTGAACTAATGCATTTCCAGCTGCATTCCTGGAAATTAAGAAAAGTGATTACATTATATCCTGACAAAAATCTTCTGAGTTTCCTTGAGGCCAATAGCGATATGGAAAGCAAACATCTGTCAACAGTTGCCCAGTGATGGCCCAGAGGAGACACTCCCTGCAGAGAATGTCAAGCACCTTGGTTCACGACACCTAGACTGCCTGCTACCAACCTGGACGTGGAAATTCAAAGCCACCCACTTCCTACATACCTGCACCCCTCACTTCCTCCCACCCTTTCGGGGACCCTTTTTTAGAGTGCCAGTCCCACCAACTCCCTTCGTGGGCACCTTGAGTGAACTCCTCTGTGAAATGATATACTTGTAGTTTAGAGTTTGGTTTTCTGGATGGCCAGCAAAAGACCTGATGAGGGCACTTACAGCACTTTTCGTGTCACTTTTCCTGAATCCTGAACAAGGGATTCCAGATTTTTATTTTGCACTAGACCCCATAAATTATATGGTCAGAAGAAAAATAGTTGGACAAGCAGGTACTAAGCACTCACACAGGCCAAACTGACAGGAGGGGATGCAGGGAATCTGTTTCTCCAAAACCTGCCTGTACAGCTCTGTTTCAATCTTCTTTCTAGAACCCCACTGCTATAGCTCCTCTGGCCCAGAATTGGTTTCCAACTCTGACCTTGAGCTCCAACTTTGCAGTCTGATATGACTCAAGTCTCATATGACTGGTTCAGGGGTGGAACAATGTGGCCCCTGAATCCTAACTCTCAGCTACCAACACTTGAGACCCTAGCCACACCAACTCTCTGCTCACTCTCTTCACACTGATCCTTTGCATTCTCTACCCTGCCAGTTTCACTGTGTAGACCTGCACACAACAGCTGTCTTCCCTCCAGGTCTTCTAAGCAGTAGGAACCCCCTTATTGGTCCAATTCCTCTCCTGGGTCTTCTCTCATCAGTCATCTTGGCCATTTCACCTCCTGCATATGATTGGAGTGTGCATAGTAAGGCAAGTGCTGGCTGGGTCAGTTTCCATGGTGAGAGGTGGGGGACAGGAGAAAGCGGCCTTGCCCAGTGAGAGTGCCTCATAGGTCCATCAAATGTTACTTGATTTTGGAACCAAAGTCCAATTATCCAAGATAGTTTACATCAGTTTCTCCACCTCCTTTCATCAGAATTATATGAGGATTAAGCTGTCTTTCCCCTTTTGTTATTTATATGAAGTTATGACAAAAAAATATCATTCTAGGAACCGGAAATCTATCTGGACTTCCCAGCCACCAAAACTGTGAAAAATAATTTCTGGAGCTTACAAAGCCACCCTGTTTAAGATGTACTGTTGTATAACCAGGGTCTGATGGGTGACACAGCTGGGAAGGTACACCAATAAGGAGAAATCACCCAGATGATATATATCTTGAGGGTAAGCAGGAAAGAAGCACCATGAGTGGAATCTAGATGAGAGGCTTAAAAAAGTGGTGTCAGGAAATGTCATCATGGAGTTGTGGCCAACCCAGAAGGTCAGTACCCCAGGATTTGCTACCCAAAGGAAGAGGAAAAGTTACAGGGAACACAGTATGGGCCTTTGGTTTAAAAACTGTAATTTGGACCTCTGATTAGAGGATGGCTTGTTAGAAAATTTGGAATCTGTGTACCTCTGATGAGAGGACGGCCTACTGGGAAACTAGACTTAGCATGAAACGGACTTCAGTTTTGGAGCAGCAAAAACACGCCATCTGAGACACATGCTTCTTGGTAAAATGCTTCTTCAGGTCTGAGTAGTGAGAGGGCACGATCTTGGAAGCATTTTAGGACTTTGAAAGTGGACAGTTTCAAAGCAGGAGCAGGGGTTTCAGAGCAGGATAAGGGGTAAGATATATAAATACTTGTGAACTCAGTGACTCTTGATGATCTCTCCTTGTTTGTAAATAAACCTTGCTATTGTTGTATTTAGTAGTCTTGCAATTGTGTGTGTGAGTGGAAGAACCCAGAGAGTGCTAGTTTAGTTATTGGCTTCTCTCCCTATTTAATTTTGGTCTACTTTGCACCAGTTTCAGTTCCAGCAGCAGACTAGATTAAGGCAATAGGGAGGTGGGACGTGTGTTCACAAGCACACCACCTGGTAGTGTCATGCGGATACCTGGCAGGGGACCTTTGCTCCTGCTCTGAAAACTTCTATCCTGTCACACACATTTTGATAAATGTGTATATCAGTAAGACACAAACTCAAAATTTATCAGTAACACTCTCAATTATTCCTATTATTATTTTTTTAATTTATCCCCTCAGTCACAGAGAGATGTTTCTATTAAAATGTTATAATCCCTTGAGTGAACTACCCCACTCTCTTTAATTTACAACAAATTGGTCAAGTGCTATATGGAATCTGAGTTTGAGAGCATGACATCTTCTGTCTCATCACTGGGCTCTAGCTTTTTCTCCCTTTTTTTCATTTTCCTTCCAGCCTCTTCCCTACTCTTCACTGGCTACAGCTTTCTTTCCCTTCCTTTTCAACTTCTCTCAGAGTCTCATCTTAGAAGAGTCTTTTCTTCTGGTATCCAGTTCAATTACTTGGCTGGTTACACTGCCAATCAACTCTACTGAAATGACGTGCCAGCCACCTCTGGAGTTAATCCTACAGTGCAGCACACCCTCCTCAGAATCCTTAGGAGCCTCAGAGGACACAGCACAAAATTTCCCTGTCATGTTTGTCATGTGGGCTTCCCTTTCTTCCATGATAACAATTGGCTCCCAACCTGCCCAAAAACTTATTGCAGTGGAGTCAGTTGGTGGAGCCTGGAGACATTGAGCAATGGCAGAGAGCAAGTCTGGGGCAGACTGGACCCTGGTGGGCAGTTTATGAGTTCCGAAAGGATGCTTTACTCTCAGAAGCCAGTATCCCTGGTCAACCCATACTTTCCTTGGGGCAAGAATCAAAAGCTGATTCTTCCCCTTTATCCCAGCAGTGGAAAATGCAAAATGTTATCAGAAAAGGCCACAAGAAGGGTGTTTATTTTTCTTTCCTTCCTGTATCTTTTTCCCATCATAAACACATACATATACACACACACTCCCTACTTCAACCTCTCAATTTTCCTTCTCAGTTCCTCTATTCCTTTTCCTTCCCATCTCTTTCTTAGACCTAAACACTGAGTCTAATAAAACTGAAGGATATTTATCTTCATTAAGTGACTGGTGAGACACCTTAAGATAATGAATTGTGATCAATGGTGAAAATAAAAACACTTTATCAGAATCCACTTTATTTTTTTTTCTTAATAGCCTATTTTTTT
>PVHY01013234.1:0-41975 GCA_004024945.1 Uropsilus gracilis
ATCTATCTATCTATCTATCTATCTATCTATCTATCTATCTATCTATCTATCTATCTATCTATCTATCTATCTATCTATCTATCTATCTATCTATCTATCTATCTATCTATCTATCTATCTATCTATCTATCTATCTATCTATCTATCTATCTATCTATCTATCTATCTATCTAGTCCCTCGTATAAGTGAGACCATCCAGTATTTCTCTTTTTCTTTCTGGCTTATTTCTGCTAGCATGATTCCTTCTAGCTCCATCCTGTTGCTGCAGATGACATACATTCGTCTTTTTTGATTGATGTACATGTACATAGTCCATCATGTACATAGACCACAGCTTTCTGTACCATTCATCTATTTGGGGGCATTTGGGTCACTTGCATATCCTGGCTACTGCAGCTGCAATAAACATCCTGAACAGGTGCTTTTGTTTTTGGATTAGATTTTTTTATCCTTTGGGTAGATTCCTAGATATGGAATTGTTGGATTGAATTGAGAGTTCCATTTTCATTAACTTGAGGGCCCTCCACACAGCTTTCCATAGTGGCTGGACCAGTTTGCATTGCCACCAGCAGTGTCAAAGTGTCCCTAAAGCTGAATCCTTTTTGTTCTTAGGATCAGAATATCTGCTTCACTTAACAGCAGGAGTCTGGGAAAGAGCTTAAGTAAACTCTGAAGAAGAATAGGCCTTTTATATTTTTGTTGTTGTTGTTTGTTTTTCTGACTTAATACTATCATTTCCCCTTAGAAATCCTTTCCTAGTTCTCTACTAGCTCAATATAGCCTATATAGTTAGCATATCTAAGATCCAAGATCAAATGTCCTTAAGGCATTGTGCTGTTGGCAACTCTGCTTGCTGTGCTGTGGTGTTGACAGGTGTCCTGTCAGGAAGCTCACAAGCGCTGGCAGTAGCTGCAACAGCAGTCTGAGGTGATTAAACCTCAGTCTTTCTGTCAGGAAACTATCCTGATGTGTCTTTTCTTTTCTATGGTGTCTTTTCTCCCACTACATTACGTCTCATGACAAACCTCTATTCCTCCATTCCCTAAGACATTACCTATTCAAAGTGTTCACAGATCACAGCACTTGTTCAAATCATTTATCTTTCTATTTTAGATGCCCATAGCATCTCAGGTTCATTAAAAACAACATAGAAATACATTTCTGCGAACACTGAACCTTTTGTATGCCTTTGATTTTTAAACTTGGAGGTTTGGTTTTATTTGCAATAAAATGATGATGTCTACAAGCTACAAGGTTTCTTTTTTAAATAATTTATTTATATATAAATTTCACATCTCTGTGATCTCTGGGGTTCACTCCCCCTCCCTGACCATGTCTCATTCCCCCCACCCAGGTTGTGTGCTTCAATTGGTTGTTGGCTTGTTTTGTCTTTTCTTCATGGATTTTTGTCTATCTTTCCCATGTCCCATATAGTAGTGAAACCATTTGGTTTCTGTCTTTTTCTTTTTGACTTGTTTCTGCTAATATAAATTCTTCTAAATCCATTCATGCTATCATAAAATTGTTCAATTTGTCTTTTAATTGCTGAGTAATATTCCATTGTGTATATATACCACATCTTTTTCATCCAATCATCTGTACTCTGTACTCGGATGTTTATTACAAGGTTTCTATCAGCATTTTGCCTATGTGATCTCATTGTTTCAGATTAGAAGACAAATATTATCGGGGTTCTCTTGTACACAAGAAGTTGATCGTTCTTGATGCTTTCAGGATTTTACTTTTTTTTCCCAAAAATTTATGATACTAGATCTAATTGAAGTTCCTTCATGCTTCTCCAAATTTTATTGAACATTTGAATGTGTAAATGAATGCTTCGCCCCAAATGTGTTACATTTTCAGCAATTAATTCTTAAAATATTTCAAATATTTTAATTTTTTCCCTTTTCCTTTCTCTTTCTCCTCTCCTTTAAGTCATCTCATTGTGCATACGTTAAAATGAGTAAGTTTCCTACATGTCTAAGTGTTTATTCATTTTTCTTCTCATTCCCTCTGTTTTACAGTTTGCTAATCTCTATGAACCTATCTTTATGTTCACTATTCTTTTTTAAAAAAATGTACCTACTTATTTGTTTGTTTTCTTGCAGTGTTGAGTGTTGTATATCCTGAATTTCTCCCACCACCAGCTCACCTGTGACCTATTCACTTATATTCATCCCTCTCCCCAAGTTGCCCTTTCACCCTCATGCTCCCTTTCTGTATGTTTCAGCTATCAGTTTGTTAATTTTGACTTTTTGGGGGAGTTTTTTTGTTTGCTTGACCTATATCCTGCATATAAGTGAGAACATCTAGTATCCATTTTGTTGGTTGGTTTGTTTTGGGTTATTTCCACTAGCATAATTCCTTCTAGCTCCATCCATGTTGCCACAAATGACATGGGTTCACTATTCTTAACCTGACATGCATGATGTCAATTTCTGAATCTAAATTAAAGGACTAGGACTTATAAAGGAAGTGAATGAATGTATAGGTAAAAGTTTGTGAATTTAAAAAAATTTAGCCCAGCTGTTTAAACATAGTATATGAATTCATAAAATGTCAATTTAAAAGTGTGTGGTTAAGTGAGCAGAAAACTTAACAGGAACCTAGACATGCTTTGTTTTTACTGATGAGAACAGAAGAAATGATCTTATGATGAGAATCTGAATTTAAGAAATGACTCAGTCCTAGAACCTGACATTTCATATAAGATATCTAACCTATCCTCTTATATTCCTGATATGATCACAGATTGATTTAATATTCTGTTGATATAAATAACATGACAAGCTATAACTAGAATGCATCAGCTCAATGCATTCATTTTTATTTCTTTGGAAACTGGAAAGGGAGTGAAAAATAGAAGGCTGTCATTGGCCTAGCAACATATCATCTTTGTAGACAAGAATATTTAATTGAATGGTATAGTGACACAGTGACATTTACTATGACATATACTAGGATATGCTACACTTCAATATCTTAGTTTTAAAAAAACAAGTTTTCAGGTTGTGGTTTTGTTCTTTTCCCTCAGCAAAAGTACAATTTCCATAGGAAAATATATTCAGTCATCTTTCTCTATACTTACATACCTGTATTGTTGGTTTAAATATATTTATAAGCATTTTTACACACATTTTGCAGATATTTAATATCAAGAATAAATTTATAAATGTGTGTGTCATTTTCTCATAGGTATTAAAAATTCAAGGAGATATAATTTGTACTTGGTGGAAGTTAATGTTACTCTTTTAATTTAGTAATAAGATATAAGGACTTTAATTTTGCTTTCTTTCCCTAGGCATAATAACAACTGGTGTGAAACATGGTCAGTGGCCCATTCATAATCTATTTCAATGATAATACATATTTAATTTAGTTATCAAAATTATTCCATGCTAAGAGGGAAAATACCATTTTTATTATATAAAGCTTTCAATAATATTTTATAGCAAATACTAAAACTGCTTTGAGAAGGCAATGCTAAAACAGCTATTTTTTTTTTTTTTTGGTAGCTCATTTAAAATGAAACTAGGTCTGGAAGTAGGGCAGGAATGCCCTTCTCCCTTGATAACCTCAGCCTACTTGTCACTTCTGGTGATGGGTCCATTATCCCTAGGGCAGATAAACTGTGTTTTTTTTACAGTAAAGATAAGACTGAGTGAGTGTTTCCATTTGAAAAGAGTTGCTCTTACAGTTCCTTTTGGTAAGAAGGAGCTAGAAATAATTCTTTATGGCATAAAAATGGTGACATGCAAATGGTGCCAGATAGCACCAATACAATTTCTAAGAGTATTGGGAAACTCACAATATTTAATTGATTGTATAGGTTTGACTCACGACCATCTTTAACTAATTTAAGAATAGAATAGTAACTTCTTTTAAAAGAAGACATTATATATAAGCATTAGAGATAGACATAATCTTACCTTGTGACTTTTCTTAAAGTGGATGATCTTAAAGATACTACAGAACTGGACTCAAAAATCTCCTTTAAAACAAATACACTTTATTTGATGGAAATGCTTTCAAGGCATTTGTATCAATGATCCCAAAGATAAAGTGCTTACTAATTCTTGGTGAATTATAATACAATGTCCTTATACATAGCAACAACATGAGTGAGATTAAGCTATAAGAGAAATACTTGGAAATACATAGCTAGAAGGCTGATTTTGGGACTGACAGAGGTGGAAGCTACCTTCTCTTTAAATATAATATCTATTTAGTATTTAAAAACACTCCCAACAAACCACCCTCATATAAGGATTTATAAACTATTGAAAATAAGTAATATGTAAAGATGTCCCTAATAAACAATATCACCTTACTTTTTAAGGGAGAAAAAAAAAGTGTGTCATAAAAATATAGATGGGGAAATTTACAGATTTCTAGAGCAAACTATTGGACACTGAGTCAATATTACAAATAGTGAACTCCAAAATGCCTAAATGATAGTTATTTTGCTATAATGAATTATTTTCATTTTTTTCTTAACTTACTTTATGCACACATATCAATGAACATATTCCCTGATATGTCACTATTGGTGTTAAAGCTAAGCTGGTTTGAGGTAGTGATTATCAAGCTTTCTCAGGATAAAGTTACTTTCTTCTGTTTTGTATATGACCGTTTTCAGAAATAAAGTCACACTATATTGCTCACAATTAAAGAGTGGAAGGTTAAACTTCACATCTCTGCAGGAGTAGTAGCTATGTGGCTCCTGTGATTCTTTTATTCCTCTGGGAAAAATGTGACCTTTGTCTAGTCACATTCACTGAATAAGTCTATTCTTTCTTTATAGCTGTAGGAATTCATAGTTGTCTATTTTGTACTTGGTTATCATATTATTTTATTCCACTAATTGTGTTGCTTACAGCATTCTATTATTGACCATTTGCTAAATTTTCCATTTGACTCGTATGAACTTTTGGCATTCCCTTACCACTCTTTTTTATTATGTATGATTATTTTGTATGATTTATTTGTAAGATTTTCAGTTTTCAGGGTATTTGCCTGCTTTTTGGCACCCAAGATGCCCTATGCTTATGTTGTACAATTCCAACCAGAGTCAGAAGCAACGACTTCTCCAAGGGGCCTTATTGGCAGATGGTTTTAGAAACCAAGATTTGTGCACTGAGCCCTTTCAGCTGATATAAAAAGGAAATGTATGTGTACACACAGAACTGTGCATGTAAACATTTCTATACATAAGTTTATTCATAATTGCTTATATCAATGATGACCTAAATATAAGTTCCTATTCTTCTCCAACTCTGCATCATTACTCCACATATCTATCTGGACTTCTTTTTTTGTTTATATGAAAAGTTCCTCTACTATAAGAATTTAATTTCTATCAGACAGCATCTATGTATTCAGGATTTTAGTTCCAATGAACAAAGCTCTTTCAAAATCTTAACCTGTAGACTCATGGGAACCAACTTTATCAACCAGAGTACAGTTTTTAAGCATAGCATCTCTGTATTTATTGTTACAGATTCCATTCATGTCCATACTTGCCAAACTCATGAAACATTTTCTGGATATTCATTGTGAGAAAGCATTATAGAGATCCTGAAGGAGCAGTCCCTGAAAATGTGGGGACCCATAATCCTGTGACTCACAGGACACGCTTACTTCCAATTTAGTCTACACTCAGTCTACAGGATTTCCTCAATATTTCCACTTAGTGTGTCCCAACAATTAAAGAGCTTGAGTGTCTTCTGCTTTAGGGAGTCTATCTCAATTATTATTTTTAAGTATATCTGTCTTTCCAAATTCCTGGATGATTTTCAAATAATTTTCCAGTTTTGCCAGCTTCTACTGTTTTCAGAGCGATGGTATCTAATCTCTTCATACTAACACTAACCTGAAATGTGAACAGCATCCTTTTCATAGCATCCTGTTCAGTCAGACTACTGAACGAGGAACAACTACTCCCAAAGAGAGACACCACTCATGGATTAAACATTCTGATATTGATAACTTTATGCTATAGAAACTCTAATAAATCCTGATAACTTTGATTAAATAGTTGACCATTCTGAGATATTTCTCTAACAGTGAATTTGATATTTACATGTATATAATGATTGACACTGCTATCCTTGTGATCCTGTCATAACTGACTTCTTTCTGATACATTAATTTTCTTGATATAATATATACTGCCTTCAAAAATTTCACTTCTGTAGCTTCCTATGATAGTCCCTGGAAGAGAAGTGGTAAATGAAAATTCTCACCTTCAGTGCCTTACCTCTTCAATGGTAGAGAATTTTCTACCATCTCAGACAATTGATTTCACTGGAAGTGACAGGTTTCATCTCGCCTCTTCATCATTTATGTCTCAGAAGGTGTGATTTCTAAACATTGTCACTGAGCAGGTTGGTCATGTTCTCACTATACTAATTGTTTCAGAAGAGCAGGCAGGGAATCAATCTTTTCCTGATTCCCCACTGTAGGACTTTATTAATTTTGATTCCAAGATTTTTGAGTGACTACATTCATGCATTATATATGGTAGCCAGATCTTGGTGATCAGGCAAGAGCATCCCAGCAGCAAGATTCCATCACCTCTCAGTGAGCTCGATAGCATGTATTTAACCAGATCAACATAGATTCTATTTTATAATTACATAAGTTTCCCAGAAAACAAAGTTTAGGTCAAGGAGTATCCAAAGCATGTTGGTCTTCTAGAAGAACAAGCTCTAGACTTAGCATATTTAACATTAAATTTTGAGACCTTGGGTCTGGAAAATAATCACTTTTCCTTACCACTGAAAACAAGTGAAATGGAAGGGGGGGGTGTGACCAACAGGGAATCATATTTTCACATTTAAAATTGTCACTTATGTTGACGACACCATCAGAGACTCTTAATAATATAAAAGAAATTGAAAGTAGAAAATCATCTAATATGATTATGTCTTTTAGTCTATGGTTTCAGAACAACTCAGATAAAATGATCTGTATCTTCCTGATCAAGTGGAAAGGTGTATGGTATTCACAAAAATCTCACTTTCACTTGCTAATCTGCTTCCTTCTTTCAGTTAAATTTCTATTTATTCCACATATGTCTAAAGGGATCAACTGACTTCATAAATTTTCTTCTAAGCAGCTCAACTTAAAGAACCAGCAGTAAACCTTAGACACAAGCCTTTGCAGCTCTATGTCAGCATGTTGTACAATACATTGCTCATATCTCACAGGTTAGACTTATCAGAATGATAACATCAAGAGAAGTTCCAAAGTACAAAATTCAGGCCATCTGTCTGGATCACTGCTCTGTGCTCCAAAACTGTGAGCAATTCCCACTGGAAGATCTGCACTACAATTGACAACATCTAAGTTTACACCACTTTCTGTGGGCAGGAGCAAGAACAGAAACTTCAGAAACATTAATGCTAGTGTATGAGATTAGCCATTGTGGGTTTGTTATTTTACATTCAATAATGTAGACAGTCTCCCAAGAAAAATAAGAAAACTAATGCCTGGACTGTGAAGAGCTGCTTTCTAACTAACATGTATAAAGTTAGTTTGCAAATTGAGATACACAATACCAGTAATATTCTAACAGAATATGCAATACTTTTATGTGTAATATATAAAAGCATGAATCACACTTCATGCAAAGGGTAGAACATATGCTAGGAATACTACAGTATCCATAGTTTAAAGAAAGTACTCAATTATTTCACTATGTATAATTATTTATAACAAATAAATTATTTATAATAAATAAATAAAAATAATAAATAAACAATTATTTATAATACATAAATTTGTTAAGTTGAAAACTTTTAAAATCAAAATTGTGTGTTTCATTACAAGTATAAATATTGCTATTTCTTTGTACTATGTATGCCTACTTAAAATATGCTATATATGAGCAGAAAACTTGAATGAATATTGGTTACATAATACATAGATAGATACATGCTAGAATATGCATATATTTTGTTTTATGAGTCACCATTGATTAAATTACCACCAACACAAATTTCCGCTATTCTCAGTCATATAAATGAATTTGATTGAAGAAATTTTTAAAATAATTCAAATCTGCCTCATGTAATGCCAACATTTCTAAGTCAATTCACGTATGAATGCAAGTATTTATTTTTGGTGACAAGTATTAAAAATATAAGAAATTAAGCTAAGCTTAAACAAGTCAACATGGGACAATGAGGAAATAATATAGAGGTTATTAGCCATATTTGTATTACATATGTGATAGAATAGATTTTTGCTTTTATTTCCCTATAGGCAATCACTTTTTGGGGAAAAAAGTCAAATACATATTTTCATGAACTCACAGGGTTACTCATGAAAACATTTATGAATCC
This sequence comes from Uropsilus gracilis, assembly GCA_004024945.1. NCBI lineage: Eukaryota > Metazoa > Chordata > Mammalia > Eulipotyphla > Talpidae > Uropsilus > Uropsilus gracilis. The sequence goes on from PVHY01013234.1 coordinate 8,350, forward strand.
CAGGAGAGGCAAAAATTGCTTCTTTCTAGAAGGTTCCCTGAACAAAACTAGACTAAGATAAGGAACACTGCTTAGAAGGTACATGCTTTCTAATGGTGTGCCATAGACAAGTAAAAGGTACTTCCCTGTAATTGCAGTATTTACATCTACTTAAACATGAATCGCTCTATTGAAATTATTGAATTATTAATATTTTGCCCAGTGAAGATAAAATTTTAATGAAATAAAGAAAACCAGGTAAGACATCATTCCTCAACCTCCATTATGAATATTCAACATTTAGAGAAGAGGAAAAGGGTCACAGTTCCTTGGTTTGGAGTTCTTGTATTACAGACACAGTCACAATAACAGCATTCCATGCATGGAATATATATATATATATATATATATATATATATATATATATATATATATATATATATATATGGCAACATATATCTATCTATCTATCTATCTATCTATCTATCTATCTATCTATATATGGCAACATCATATAGTCCATGTATGGAATAACTGCATGGTAATTTACATGAACCAAGCCTGAGTTACTGGGGGGACCAGAAGTCAACAAGGGCAGCATGATTTACTGAGCGCTTTGCATTGTTGTCTGACTTATTTTCTTCCATACATACAAGCCAAGAAAAAAAAAATTACTTGGCCAAAGAATTTTCCAACCTAGTATTTTCATGGTCAAGCAAAAAGCAAAGGTGGATTCCTTCTTAGAACACAGTTCCTTTTACGTTCGGATTTCCCCTTCATAGACTTTCTGGTTCTTTCTAATTCCTATGTTGAGTAAAGAAATGAACCAGGTAAGCCACAGCAACTGGAAGTCAGTTTGGATTTTTTTTAATCCTCACCCTAGCATTTTATATACAAAAGCCACAGATTCAGAGCTCAATTTGAATTTACTCATATTAAAATATTAAAAATGATGTTAAAATATAAACTGTAGTTATTGATGATCAGGATGCTCCCACTTGGTCACACAAGGTATAGTTGAATATATAAAATAGACTTAGTAAAGAAAGCTATCAAACTCAAGTATCTGGTATCCATTTCCCCCCAAGAATAGAAAGGAAGGCAAATTTATACATTTGTAAGAGGAAAGTGACACTGCTGTCAGCTGTAGTTAGAGCAGCCTCCCTTCCATAGGACTCTGGGCAAGTTAATTTTTCTAAGCCTCAGTTTTCTCATCTATAAAATGGGGTTGTGATAACAATCACTTCATAGAATTGTCATTAGTGTTCAAAAAAACTTTCTATTCAAAATCCTTGATGTGTCATTGTTGCTACTGCCATTGCTATTTTATTATGGTGTGGTCCTTCTTATTTGATTATATGTATTATATATATATTATATGTATATATATATATTATATGTATAATATGTATATATATATACATTGGGCTGAGCAGATGGAAGTGCAACACCTAAGACCTGGTTACAAACAACGTTGAATAAACGGTTCACACATGTGTTCCTAGCATCCATTATGAGGTGTTCTGTCCCAAGCCTGGAGGCATGGTCTGGTTTACAGAAAATGACAGGATCTGGACTATAGAGTGAATCCAGCTTCAGATGCCTGTGGCTCCTAGGTACAATTTTTTAAGTGGCATGGGTCACCATGTAATTAAGAAACCAAACAAATGTTCGAAATGTACAACAGACAGCATGTTTTTAACTGAATATAGCTAACAAGGCATTTGGAAAGAATTGTTCATAAATATTTAAATAGACTCTTAGGGACGTAATTAAGATTGAATTACATTAGTGCAACTAATTTAGTTTTTTTTTTTTTTTTTCAATTACAGAAAAATCCATTTACTGAACAAAATAGTTTGGGCTTTTCCAGCTTTACATTTTGCAGCATAATAGTTTTCATTTAGCATCCTGTGTCTACCAAAGCATTTGTCAATGCTGCTAATTCATCAATACCAGGGAAATTCAATCTACATACTAAATAAGGTAAACTTGAAGGCCCTGAGTTCAGTTACTTATTTGTCATTCCTTAGATCACTTTGTTTTCTAATTGGTATGTAGGGTCATTCTTCACTAAAATGATGCATTGGCAAGGGAGAAAAAAATAGAAGAATAGCAAATAAACACATATGTTAGAATTAGAGGAACACAGGATGATTTTAGGGGCTGACAAAGGGAGTCAGATGACTGCCTGGTAAAAAGCACAAGGAGTAAAGTTGTCCTGACCCACGACAGTTAACATGACAGTTTTCCTTATTTTGGTTTCAACTTCTGGCTTGAGAGAACCACAGAGCTATATTTTTCCCACTTTGCATCCAGATGGAATAGAAGTGAATTCTCATCTAGAGGTGGCTTTCTGTATTTTTGATAGCCAAGTTATATAACACAAGACACTGCACAGACCTCCAGAGCCCAGTGATCCCAGGTACCTCCACAAGGAAAGGTGTGGAGAACACACCACCGTCCTTCTAGTGAGACACAACATTCCACACACAGCAATAGTGTGGCTGCTTATCCACTGACCCGTGAACCTGATAAATATTAGTGAAGTTTTTAGTTTTAGCTCAGCTCCACAGATGATAGACATGCATCAATCATTTTAAGTATTAATTTTAAACAGATCCAGAATACATGAGGCTGGAAAGTTGGCTGATTTTTAGAAATTTATTTTTTGAACTCTAACTTTTATTGCTCTTTGACCAATATGTGACAATAGATTTTATCACCTCAATTAATACATTTTTTTGTCTGAAAAATGGATATGCCTTCTATTATTTTCTGCTTTCATGGAACAATAGATTTCCTGATGATGTTTGGTACAGTTGAAAGTAATGTTGCTAAGTCATATAAAAACAAAACATACAAAAAGAATTTAGGTTCACAAATTCATACTCAAATATTACTTCCTTTTATAAAATCCCATCTTATTTCTTACTCACAAATATGTACTAGCACTCCTGAGGTCACTGAATGACCTTACTTAAATTTTGAGTAAATAGAGGATGCAGGCATTTTTCAATTACATTTTAAACACCCAGAAGCTGAGTCTGGAGTACAAGTTAAGATTTAGACATGGGTTTGGATTCCAATCTCTGTTTTTTCCTTTACTAACTACATAATTCTGAGCAAGCTATTTACCCAAGCAATCCAGTGTTGCAACTGTAAAACAGTGATAACATTGCCTGTATCATATAGTTATGGGAACATTGCAAGGAGATCATCTGTGACTGACACAGCACAGCATTTAACAAAGGACAGTGACCAACATAGGCCCTGGACACTCTCCCGGTGACTTTGTTCCCACTTATTCCCTTGTTTTTTTGTTTTTACTAAATTTTTAAAATTTTATTTATATATAAATTTCATGTCACTGTAATCCCAGGGATTTAACCCCCACACACACCATTCTCCCTCTTCCCCTCCTGCCCTAAGTTGTGTGCTTCAGTTTGGTGGTTAGCTTGCTTTGACTTTTCCTCATGGCTTTTGTTTCTTTATTACTCTGGACTCTTATTATTACTCCGGACTCATAATTTCCCTATGTCACATATAATAGCAAAACCATTTTGTTTCTTTTTCTTTTTGACTTGTTTCTACTAACATGATTTTCTCAAAGTTCATCCATGTTTTATTCCCTTGTTTTCAGAAAGTTCTTCATAATTGATGTCTCCTTTGTCTCATCCATTTCTCCTTATCCACTGTAATTTCTCCTTCGCCACCATCAGAGTGCAAACACATGCTCACATCATCCTTTCCGATGAAAGTGAACAAAAGCAAATAAAACCATCTCTATACATTAAAAACAATAAGCAAAATAATTGTCACTTGTGAATTACTGGGTCCTCTCTAACCTATTTCAGTTACCAAGTTAACCTGAATGTTAGCACTACCTAGCTCACTACCTTTCACTTTCAAAATAATTGCAATAGTTATACTTTATTGCAAAGTTTAAAAGTAATGCTTTTTAATTAACTAGTGAGAAATATTAAAAAACCAAATCAAGGAGGTAGGAGGACAAGAATGAAGATGACAGAGAGACAGAGAAACTCGAGACAGAGGGAGACATACAGAGACAGACAGACAGACAGAGAAGAAAGAGAGAAATAAAAGTGGAAGAGAGAGAAGAAAGGAGGGAAGGAGGGAGGGAGGGAGGGAGGGAGGGAGGGAGGGAGTCTAAACTTATAGTTAACATTTTATCCTCCTCTCTACTTAGTTCCTGTCCCAGGAGCAACCTCCTTAAAGGTGTCTCTTTAATATATTATTTACTTCTTCCCCCAAATGATGCAAGCAGTACTGTTTCTTACTTTCATATTTGAAAATTCATAATCCTTGTTTCTTACTATGGGAATGAGAGTTGTTTCTTCCCCTACAGTCCAGAGCAGCTGGGTTGCCTGTGATCATCCTACTAGCAGGCATTCTGGAACTTGTCTCTCCTCTGTTAAGCACACCCAGGTGCTCTCTCTCCCGCTGCTGCCACAGCACAGTCTCAGAAGGTAGTTTCCACTGCTCTCCTTCTTCTGTCTTTAACTTTTCTGGCATTTCATCCCAAATTTCTGAACCCTAAAACTCTCTCTTTCTTGGCTTTTCTTTGGAAGCTGCTCAGCCCACAGTAGTTTTCTGCAGCGGATACCTGGGAAATACTCTTTAAGTACTTGCAAGTCTAAAAATACCTTGATGATAGTTCATCCCTACTTCATACTTGGCCATGGATGTTGGAACACTAAATCATTTTATCTCAACCTTGTGAAGGCCGGTACCTCCATATCATCTCTCGTGTGCTTACATTGAGAAACCAGATAACTTTTTAAGTTGGATTGTATCAGGGATAACTGGATTTATTTTTTTTTTCTGCTAAGGATTTTATTTTCTTTTTACTTAAAAAAATAATATATATAAATATATACATATGTATCACATTATTGTTGTTCCCCAGGCTTCACCCATCAACTCCACTAAACTGCTGTTTTATGAGTGACAGGATAAACTATTTTACTCCTGAGCTGTATTCTACCTGTTACATGTTCTCTTGACAGAGATTTCTTTCACTATTTGTCCCTGAGTTCTGTATCTCCACTATCTGTCTTCCCCAAATTTCTATTGCCATTATTATTATTATTTTAATCTCAATTCACCACTCCATTTTTCCCCCTGTTGGCTTCTTAATTTTTCTGTTGATAGAGACAGTAAGGGGAGACTTTGGCATTTTTTTTCCTCTTCATATTTATGCATGTTTTATGCTGCAATCAAATCATCTATCCCTGAACCATACTCCTGTGGATGTTTTATTCTGGAAAACTCTGGGGATGTGGCATTTCTGCCGGTCCACAAGTGCTCAGTTCTCCATGGGGTAGTCTGACTTTTCTGAAGCAATTGTCTAGGTTTTGATAGGAGATCCAGAAGAGGAGGTGATGGGGCACACACGCTTCAGATAGAGCAGTAACTGCACATACACATGGCTTATGGCCTGTCTCCTCTGAGTTGCTTGCCAGCCCAAAGACACTTCTTCTGGAAGAGCGTAGGACTCAAGGCTATCAGAAGACCAGCCTCAGTGCCCAGAGAGAATGAGGGCAGGCATCCAAGAGGCCCAGAAGTTCTGGAAGCTGACATCATGGCTGCTGACATCAGCAAAGGCCTGCCTGCCTGAGCTGTGTTTGTTCAACTCACTAGAAAATGCCAGCTGGAAATGAGATGTTAAGGTGGTTTCATTAAGGTGTTAACCAATCCAGCAACCCCCCACCTCACCCCATCTTCCAGCTTGCCAGCTGTCTAATTAAAGCAATGCACTTTAAAGATTCAATTCTTGTCTCTGCCTCTGCTTTATTGACCTTCAGTGTTAACAGGAAGCCCAAACTGTTCTTCCGGTTACAGTCTCAGCAAATAAACTATAAACGAAAGCTGCATATTAATTGCTTTTGTTTTTGATGTTCCTGTTGGCGTTGATATTATGCACCTATTTCTTGCACATAATGCTGCTGACATAGAAAACACAGCAACACCTGCATTCTGGAGTGAGCAGAAAGATAGAATGATGCTTTCTCATACCATGTCAGAGATATTTCAAAAATGCTTGAACTAGGAAGGTGAAATGTAGGTCGTTAAAATGTTACAAGAATGAACACAGACAGGAAGAGAGATATGCTTTGGACAATGAAGTTTTGGATTTATAGCCAACTGCTATTTTTCAATGTGGGATCGAAAAAAACTTTTAAAAATTATTTATCTCAAATGAAGTTTTCATGATCAGAAATGCAAGAGCAAAAGAAGGGACAGGAAAGAAACCTAAATTTATGCTAGATAACGAATATTAAATATTTTAAATCGAGATGACTGCAATGTGACATTGTTTCTGATTTGATGATTTTGGGTGCAAAATTAAAAGACAGCATCTAAATTTGTTAACTTGGTTTATCCCTTTAGTGTATGATGGACTGGATATACAAAATGCACTTACAATTATTCTTACCCATGACTGTAAAATTCCTATTTTATGATAAAGTTATCAGTACCTAAAAGAAAACAAATTATTTCAGTGGAACATAAATAGGGCTGTAAGTTCAAGAGATGGTTGATGGTGACTATTTTAACCTTTAGATTCCTATTTATATTGGAAAGTGACAACATTGAAAATCACATTCTAAAAGGTGATTTCTGACTTTCGCTCATTTTGAAATAACTTGGAATCTGGAGAGACAATCTTGTTGAAATATAGAATCTTTTCACTTAACATTGAAGGAAGAATTATAGAGCAAAAAAAATTGTTACATGATATATGCCAAAATTGTGCTATATTCTTCCTTTTGAAGGGAAATAGAGGATGTCTTCATGCTTTTGTCATTTTAAATAACTAGAAAGTTCTTTTATAAATTTTAACTGAATGACACTTATCTTAAGCAGTGATCTTTTAAATAGTAAAACAATGCTTTTTAATGGATGAACTGTCTTAAAATTAATGTAATTCATATTTTATGACAGTTACAGAACTATATTAACATGTTACATTTTTCTACAAGGTAAACATGTTTATAAAGCAAAGCCTGGCTTGATCAGACTTCTAAATTTTAATCTTTCCAAATGACATCAAGCGGTTTATATTATGATTATAATTAGTATTTCCATAATGGTAATATTATCAAAAAGCTTTTTATTGGCCACTCATGTATTATATGCACAGTCTTTTATAAATTGCTATTCAAATTATTTGTCAACATTCTATTGGATTATGTTTTATTATTATATTGCTATATTATATTTTATTATATTATATTGAGTTATAAGATCTTATATATTTTGATTACAACTTTTGTAACCATAATGTATTGTTTATGTGCAGTGAGTGTTGTATATCAAATTATTCATCTACATTCTATTGGACTGTTTTGTTATTATATTTATTATATTATACATTACATTGAACTATAATATCTTATATTTTTTGCTTGCAGCTTTTGTAACCTTATGTATTATTTGTGTGTGGTGTTGTATATCAAATTATTTGTCTGCATTCTATTGGATTATATTTTAATATACTTAATATATTGCATTATATTATGAATTATACTGATTTATAACGTCTCATATATTTTGATTACAACTTTTGTAACCACATGCATTGTGTGTGCTGTTATATATTCTGTTTATATAATAATGTGTTTATTTATGGTGATAGGTTTTTGAAGAGCAGATGATTATTATATACCTATTTCAGTTGCTTTTCTCTTATAGTTTAATTTGCAACCTATTTACTAAAGAAGTCTATGTATGAAGATATTTTCTCCTATTGCTTGTTTCAGAGACTTTAGAACTTTGGAGATTTTTTTTCACAAAGTTTTCTGTTTAGCAGTTAACCTGCAACCCTTTCAGGATAACACCGGCTGTTTTCTTGCCTTTGTTTATGTTGATCTGTTGTCCCTGTCACTGTGTTGCGTCTGTCCTTGGCTTGTTTTAGAAATTCCTCCTGTAATTTTGCTTTAGCAGGTTTTTCTCTTGATTCTCAAGGATTTGCAACATTTGGAAAAATAGTTATAATAGCTTGCAAAATTAATGAAACCTCAACTAAGGTGGTGGGTCTGAAAAAGACAGGATTAAGATATGTTTATGAATTGTTTTTTTAAATCAAGATGCTTAATGGTCTTTTGAGTATTTCACTGTTGCAAAGTTAGGAATATCTTCACAATGATATTTTGACTGATAGCATGCCTTTTCATTCACTAATTACTCAGTTGCTTAGTTATTATTATCTATTCTCCACCATAGAGTCAGGTACAATTTTAGTTGCTGCAGATTTCAGCAGTTAAAAAAATAATCAATAAAATGTCCTTCTATCATGGAGTTTATCTTTTGTTAGAATGTAAGCAAGTGGCATGTTAAGGATTGACATTTTGAAGACAGAACATGTTAGACTTGTGTGTGGTTTTATCAATTCAAACTGTTTCACATTTAGGTAAAATAGATGGGCATAATCATATAACAGCTCCTGTTTTATTTTGTATCTCCTCATTTTTAATTTCATACGTTTCAGCAAATCCTTTCTTCTTTACCTCAAGAAATGAAAGGGTGGTTCTCTCATGGCTAAATGGACATGATTTACATATCTAATTAACTTTAGACCTATTGACAGCAGAGAAATGTCTCCTTGTCTTGATAGACTGCTGAGAGAGGACATATATTTCCTTCCTAGTGGTAAACTTCACCTGCCTCTCACCATGCTCAGAGCCAAATTCTGACAAGTCAGTTTATAAGAAATGACACTAGACATTGCTAGCACTTAAAAGATAATTAAAACTCACACTGAGAAAGGTGCTAATATCGTTTAGACTGACAGCTGTACATGTGCCAACCACCACCATTATAGGCATGATTTTTTACCTTTTTTTTTTTTTTAAACCACATACTTTTGTAATGCCTCAGGGCTGAAATACAAAGTTGATGTTTATGCATATCAGTGAATAGTCCTCTTGTTTGACTGTCTAAAGGGTGTTGAATCAAAACCAAAGCCTGCTAGCTTATGATTTCTTTGATTTCAGTAATTTAGAACAGGTACAGGAAAGTGACACCATTTCTACCAGAAATGCAAACTGAATGATAGAGAACATCTGTCTGTCTTTAGATCTTCAACAAAATTGTCATCCGATTAGAAGCCTTCTCTTTTCTTCTCACTGTGAATGAGAAATTTCACCTTTTTAAGGAATCTCCTGATAATAAAATTTCAGATTTTAAAATTACATCTACATAAAGACATGACGAACAGGTCTTAGAAAGTACTGAATTTTGGAAGCAGTCAATAACTCCATAGAATTGGGCTGGTGTGTATTTATAAACAATTATGGCTTAGAATGAAAAAGTCACTTCGATTATGTTCGGCTTAATTTAGATAATTATGGTCAATATAAACTCGAGGTCTTTTCTTTCCCTGAAGCACAATTCAATATGAAAAACAGATCCTTATGCATTATCTTGTTAAAATAATACTGATTGATTGGTATTTAGAGAACCAATTTTGTTAGACTGCAAAATAAGAGGTACCCCAGGACCCCCATTTGTGCATGGGGATAACATGTGTTCTGTTATCCATGGCATAAAGACAAATCATATTCTCCGTGTGCAAGATCATTAATAGGAAAGAACGTTAATATGATTAGTGTTCAAAGAGAGCGAAGGGTAACAATTTCCCAAAGAAACACCCAGTTAGCCCTGCCCTCATGGGGAAAGGCCAAGCCAAATAGGCTTGGCTTGAAGCTGAGGATTGAAAGCTTGCCATGAATCTAAGGCACCTTCTGGCAGGGAGCCTTAGGAAAGGGCAGAAGAGGCCAGGCAAGTCTAGGAAGAAAGGAGCAAAATCAAAGTACAAGTTAAGTTCAAGTTAAAGGCAGTCATTGTCAGCCTCCCCATGGGTCTTCAGGCATATCTCTATGAAGTCCTCCTTTCATGCCCCCCAGTCTCTGGTGCAAGTCCAAGGATGAGAAGCAAGTGTGACTGTTTCTTCACACATCTCTCTGCAGGTGCCTCCTCCAGGGTGTCTTCCAAGCTTTCTCTTTATTTCGTCTTCTCCAAGTCTTCTTTAGCATAACCTATCTACTCAGCACACTCTTCATTAGGTGGCACAGAGGACACGGAACATGACCTCCCACAGAGATGACTCCAACCGTCTCAGCTGGAAGCTTTTTCTAATGAGCAGTTTCTAGGTTGGCTGGGCTTGGAGCAACAGTATCAGAAGAACAGTGCCACCTTGTTGGTATATTTTGTCATCTTATTAAACAACAAATTTGAGCTTTTCAAAAATCAAATTTAGCAACAGTCCTAGCATCCTTAGGCAAAAATGAGCATGTCATTTAGGAATCAAGAATTAAAAAATAATACTATAATTCATATTGACATTTTTTAAATCCCTAAGGATTTCAAAAGTGCCACATACATGATTCACTATATTTTAACTTCTAGAATCATAAAATATAAAAATGTTTACAAACCCATTTATTGGTATAAATAATATATCATGATGTAATGTGGAAAATGAATTGAAATATAGAAGGTTCTCTTGGATAGAGTTTTCCATTTCATTATATTCAGGGTCATTTGCTAATTATCTGTTTTTTGTTTTCTGTTACTGTATATAAACAAAGCAAGTCCTAATTAAAGATTCATAGGGCATGTTTCTATTTCTTTTATAAGAGCTACAATATAGCTATTTCCACTATGACTCTGTCCCACTCCCTTAATTGATTTGCCTCCATTTTCATCCACAAGGGATGACAATGATGTCCCACTTACAAGATCTAAATTCACATATAACTCAGCTAACTTCACTTGTTGCATTTGCAGGATTTCTAGGTTGTTTCCAGGAACTTTTAAAACAATTGAAGCACTTTTCCCAGTAGTACTTATATAAAATACCCCCAGATCCCCTTGTCTATAGTCATTTTTAGGTCTTGACAACTTGGTTTTTTAAGAGACAGAATAGACAGAGTGGTTTCATATACAACCTATCTATGTCTCTAAATGATCTGATTCTTTGCAATGATAACTCTACTGCTGTTGAAATCCTTAGGAATTGGAGGTGTCTTATTTCTTGAGTTAATAGCAAAATACTGTGTCCTTGTTATCTGATAATCCTATCATGGTGATGATCCTCTCAGACCAGTAGTCCACACAAGCATCCAATATGTGTGGGCTAGATGTGTGAGACAGTGCACAGATGGAGAGCATACACATCCTTAAATCTTTTCACAACAAACCATAAATAAACTTTAACATGTGCTCTAACTTAGTACTGACAAATATGGCTTCACAACAGATGAACACCACACAGTGGAAACCAGAAAATGCATGCAGATGTTGTACTCTCTTGTTAGTTGACTTCCAGTGGAACCAGATATTGGAGCAAAAATGGACAAATGCTCCTTGATGCTGGTCAGAAAGAATGCTTGAGCATGTGAGAATCTTTTGTTCGAAAGTACCTAAGAAGAACATACTGTGTTAATAAATTTTCTTCCCTCCCCTGCTCAGATTCTCCCTGAACTCCAACACAGCGACCATTTGTGATGCTGAGCTTGGCACAACTACAAAGTTCTCAGCATTTATCAGAGTGACCATTCATTTGGATGTCAAAACATCAGCAACGAAGAGAATCGATTCCCTAAGTTTGCAATGCAACGTATTCTCTCAATATGGATGATTACAGCTTGATATGCCGGACTTCAGTACCAGATCGTGAGTTACAGAAACACCAGAAAGTTCTAGATTAACCACTTAATATATGCATCTGTGTACATGCATGTGTGTGTATGCATATGTGAATGAGTGTGAATGTATGTGTAACAAAAAATCCCTAAAGCAAAGATCCCAGGAAGGGAATCATGCCATCATAGCCTTAGTACTCTTTCAGCAAATGCAGCCTTTGCTCCCCTGTCTTTCTGTCTGTCTGTCTGTCTGTCTATCTCACAGCACATGGAAGCAATGTTGCTCCTTTCTGCATCCTGGCCTCTTGTGTAGGTCTCTCTGTCAAACTTTTTCCTCAACTCATGACAATTCCCTCAGGGCCTCATTATTCCCACTTTCAGCACCGCCTTCCTCAGTCCTCTTCCTTTCAGTATTCCTTGGAGCCCTTCCCCATCCCTCATACTTCTGGCATTCAAGCAGGCTCTTATTTCAAACTACCTGAGATGATTTAAACCCTGCCCTAAAGAGTTTCTAGAGTCCATGCAAATGAAGATATTCCTGAACTAAGACTGAATGTTCCAGAACTGCCTATGATTTGCAAGAAGTTTCTTAAGTTTCCACAACTCTCTAGGCCACTCAAAGAAACCTAGTGAGTCATATTATCTAAGTCTATGAACCAATGCAGGGGCTTCTGCTTTTGCAGTCTGAGGAAAGGGTGCCAAATATAATCTAAGCATGTTGCCTCAAAAAGAATGAGAGCAGCGATGGAAAAATTCATTTCAATGGTGTATTACATCCCTGTACTCAGTATCACCATCTTACCTATCTAGTCACTTTCATGTAAGTAAATTCCAAAGCTACCATTTATTACAAAAGCTAATTACTACAGAACCATTCGTTGGAATTAAAATTTGTAGAACACACATTTGCATACAAATTAGTCTGGCCTCAAATTTAGCAAATTTTCATTTAATTTTACTGCAAAAATCAATATAACTGACTATAGACCTAAATAAAAGATTCAAAATTTTTTGATTTTTTTTTCCTCCACCATCTACCAAGAAAATTTCCATCCATCACAAGGGTGAAATCTCACTCAAGTGAGGTTTAACAAGAAAAGGACCAAGATATGCTGTTTCATTAAGGAAATTTTTCTAAGATGACAACTTTTATATTAAGAAAGCTTTATGAGCAATTCATTTATGAACAGTCACTAGGATAAGTTTTAATCTAAATTTTCTTTAATATCATTGGGTTAAGAACATTATCATCACTTGCAGTAATATCTAATATGAAAATCAGGCAAATTCATCACAGGAAAATAGAAAACTAAAGACCAATCTCCTTGAGCAACACAGATGCAAACATTCTCAACAAAATCTTATAATACATTGAAAAGGTCACACACCACAACCAAATGGGGATTTTTTCCACAGACATAATAGTCTATACACACAGTGGTCTCAAAATCTGAGCTCTTCTGAGAAATTTATTATTTTATATCTAAAAACAAAAAAAAAAGAAATTCATTTTATTTCTTACACTTTCATCTTTGATAATCATCTTTTACTCAGGGATATAAATTCTTGTATTGGAAGAATTACACAAAAACTACTTTTGCAACTGGATACAGCAGAAGCAAATGTCCATTAAAAACAATGTGTTGGAGGTTGCATTGCAACATTATAAATTTCCAGGCTTGCATCACTATAAATGAACATCTGTATATACTGCCTTAAGTTCCTTCCTAAAAGTTCAATTCTCTCCTTCACTGTACACTTGATCTCTCTGTCCAACTTATTGCCTCACACTTCTCCCTTCTCTCTACTAAACACTAATTTGGGCTTATAATTTTAAATCATTTATAGAAGAGAGGACATTTACCATTTATTTCCTTTAGTATTTTAATGCAGCTCATGGATAAGAAGGGAAACCATTAGTATGGCTAACATTTTTGTCAATAAAAGTTCTTCTGTCTTATAATCAGAAATAGGGGAATGGAAATGCTTTGCAATTACTTAAGCTTTCACATAGCATAGTGTTTTCAAGTTTACCAGCCTCCATTTGGAACCCAGATGGGAGCCAACACATTGGAAGCCCTTAGGTGAATTCTTTTTAGCTTACACTGTCATGTAAAAGGGTGAGGTTCCAGGCTCTCTGCCCCACCTAAAGATGGGTGCAGCCTAGTGACAAGGGGAAGCTAAAACCACTGGGGAGAAGCTGAAGAAGATGTGAAGAGACTAGAGGAAGGTACATAGAGCAGAGAGCCATGGAGAGAAGAACAATGTGCTTCTTGTCTTTGGAGTGGCTCCAGAGAACGGAGCGATGTGAAAGGAGATATGTGGGATTATGCAGAGACATGTGGAAGAGATGTGGATGAGACCTGTAGGGAGGTTAACAATGACAGTAACTGTTGTTCTGTATTGTGATTTTTCTTTGTTGCCCCAAACTTGCCTAGTCCCTTTCTGCCCCATTCTTACAGATCCCAGTCAGAATTTTCCTTAGACCTGTGCTTTTGGGCCACAGTTTTGGGATCATAGAAGCCCTGCATTGGACCAAGCCTGTTTGGTGGGATATTTACTTGCTCATAAGAGGATGGATACTCTTTGAGTGTGTCAGTGGAAAACTACCATTATTCTTCCCTTCTTTTTCTATGCACACTAATCCTATTAAGGTGTTGTTTGGATTTTCCCCATAGGAAAGGAATGCTTTGTCTTTATGTAGCACACAGCTGAACCCATTTAGAGCATACAGACTGGGGGCTCCTGGGGTACCCCAAATTCTTCCCAGTAACAACAAAACATGGATTCTGAATAATTTTATACTCTTAAAAACACTTGCTAAGCAGCTATTGTAAACCATCTCTCACCTCTTGCTTTCACCTCTCCACCCAAAACCCTTGCAAAAGACCTCTCTAGAAGATCACAAGGCAAGAACTGAATCTATTGTAGGGGTGAAAACATGACTGAGCTGGAGGCTATCTCTGAGGATTCTACAACTTGCTCTGATCTGATCTGATCTGATCTGATCTGATCTGATCTGATTGACAACACTGACCTTCACTTACTGAGAGTTGGAGTCTAATTACCTGCAGATCAGGTAACAAGTACTGGGACAGCCCATTTGCACACCAACATTTGCTGGCAGGGTCAAAGCTTGGAAACACACAGGAGAGAAACTGAAGTGAATCTATAAATAGATAAAGTCCCCAAGTAACAATCACATGCCTAAAACTCAGGAGACTGCAGTTCTTCCATAAATAAGCACCAAGTCTATTGTCTATGAAACTGTCAAGAATTCATGATTTTAAGGAGTTAAGAAAGATATATGCTCTGGAGGTACTATTATTAAACAGATATTTTTATTGCTTTCCGTACTAGGGTAATTATTGAAACTATTCTATTTTCAATAAATTGTTCAATAATGACCCTCTTCAAACAATTTGAGAATGTAATCATACAGGTATCCAAATCATAAATGCTATGAAAGATATTTCTCTGAAGGGCAGATTCATAGATTTTAAGCAGTTAAAATATTCTTACATTTTCAGCTCTTGCCTTTCACTGTACTTGTTGATTTCAACCTCTTTTCCACTAACACATGAAAATTCAAGGAAGTTGACAACATGGAGATAATGAAAAGTTTTCATCCATAACACTTTTCTACCTCGTTGCTTTTTCATCCATAATGCAACCTTTTCTGGGTCTCTAATCTATCCCAATGGCTGTCAAAATGATTGATGAAACTGTTGCTTGAAAAATATTTAGGAGCTTGGCTCCTTTGAGTTTGTGAACAAGAGAGCAATAAAAAGTCTTGTGAATATGACTAACGTATACTCCTGGTGGGCCAAACACACTGCAAATGCACGTGAAGTACTTATAAAACAAAATATTAGTCAAAAACAATTTTAGCAGGAAATGTTAAGTTTGGGATTGGACTTGACTCGATTCTTTCATGGTGGGTCATAGCTGCAGTATATCTGTGTACTTAGTACAGAGACACTTAAGGATAACAAAAAAGTTTGATCAAAGAAAATATTATTCCCATAAGTGTTCCATGTATTAAGTTAGTTACATTTATTTACACAATCCTCACCTACAAGAAGCAACATGTCAGCTATCTTTTTGCTTTGTTATTCTGCTCTATATCTGGAGTTTATATATAAGGAGAAGATGATGACTTTCTCAGATGAACCAGTTTATTATTAATTTGAAGAAAGAAATGGATGTTTTAAGGAGGCAAAAAGTAAGGTTTAATCCTCATTCTATCAAATACCTGATAAGTATTCACTTCTTTATCTTTAAATAAGGCTAATCATATTTACATCCCATAGGAATACCCAGCTAAGCACTAAGCAGTTGTTCTTCAGGATAAAGGATAGAATTTCTAAAGAAACAAAAGCAGGTACATGAAAAGATGTTCAACAACACTCATCAGGGAAATTAAAATCAAAACCACAAGGAGATGTCACCTCAGACCTGTTAAGATGGCTTTTCTCAAAAGGCCAAGAGATGAGATAACAAAAGCTGATAAGGTTATGAAGAAAAAGGAATTCCTGTAAGCTGTTCATTGGAATTGAAAACTGGTAAAATCCCTATGGATAAGAGTGTGAAGGTTCTTTGAGATATAAGAAATATATTCCCCATATTATCAAACAATCTCAGTTTGGAGCATATGTCTAAAAGAAGGAAATCATTGTCCCAAAGAGATATTAGCAACTCTCATGTTCACTGCAGCATTATTTATAATAGCCAAGTCATGTGAACAACCTAAATACCCAATGGTGAATGAACAAAGAAAATGAATGTACTATGTACAAGTAGAATATTATTTATATATAAAATGAATAGTATTCACTTAAAAAGGGATATTTGCCATTACAGCATTAGTGAAACTGGAAGGTATTATAAGAATGGGGGGAATAAAGAAGTAGGCAGAGAAAGACAATTTTTGAATAGTATCACTTATATGTGAATTTTAAGAAATGGTTGAATTCACAGATGGTTGCAAGGTGCTGGCAGGTGTGTGAATAAGGAAAGGGACATATAAAGGGCATAAACCTTCAGTTATAAGATGAGTAATATCTGATGATTTTATATATCACATGGTGACCATAGTTGATTACATAATACGGTATAACTGAATTTTATTGGGAGTAAAACTAAAATGTTTTCATCAAAACTAATCCAAAAAACATAAAAACTGAATATTTGAGAAAAATGTGACATGAAATGTATGGAACTATCACATTATTTAAAGGGGTATAGTGAACTACTAATAGGAGCTTAAATAATAGTGACAAAATGGGTTCATTTTTTATTTGGTTGGTGCTTCAAACATTTTAAGTACTAAATTACATAGACTGCATATTTTATCTCATTATTGTTTAATGTCTAGACTTAAAAATTCCTAATTATATAAAGATAGAAAAAAAGTGGTACAAGATGTTTACTATGATCCAGTCTATCTCTCACTTTCAGTTACTGCTTCATTTACAGATTTTTTTTCAGCTGAATTTGCTTTCTGTTCATGCCAAAGGAAGCTGGATGTTCCAGCTCACTGGAACTCTACTTCATCTCTGTGCATTGTACCACAGGAGAGAGCTGAGCTGACATTAACTTCTCACATGTCTGTAAATCAGGAGTTTTATTTTATTGCCCTAAATGAATGTAACTTTTTGGAAACAAGCCTTTTAATAGGTTTCTAGGAAAACATAAAACTTGCTAGACAATTCAAAGATTTCAGCAAATCCCAAAGATGTAGTTTACACGAGTTTGTGTATTTTTCTGCCATTTACATGATCATTTGATATTGCCTCTACATATATACCTTTAATAAACTATTATTAATGAAAAGTTGGAAAATATTTAATTGTATTGGTCTACTTTGTTTCAATGATTTCTAGCAAGGGCAGCATTTGGTTTAAAGTTAAAATTTGCTTGATTAGATCACATAGACCAACATCAAATAGTCAAAAAATGTCTATGCAAGAATTGAGTGTTTTAAAAATTGATGATCACTGTCAATTTTGTTTATCTTTAAACAAACCTGAAAAAGCCATCAGAGATTTTCTAATTGTCTAATATTTATTTTGCACCTCCCAAAAGTCACCAGTGAGTATGTTATCATCTAGAAATCAGTCTCAACAAATCCCCAAAGATGGGCATTGAGAGAGTCTTTACTTGTCTCAATCTCATTTTCTTGCCAGTTTTATTCTGTAGGTGCCTCCACAATACTGTGTCTTTTCACTGCCTATGCAGTTATCTGCCTGCTCTTACATCAAAGCCTTGCCATATTATTGTGTCTGGTACGTCTAAATGGAACAGCTGGGGCATCCTAATTTGTGACATGACCGGAAAAATGGGAAGATGCCATAATGCTCACTGACATACTGACAGAAAGACCAAGAGAGAAAAGAAACATGAAGTAGGAAGGCAATGTGGCTGGAGAGGGATGAGCAGGCTACGATGCCACTTAGATGGGCCCATTAGGAGTCTGGTCAAACACCAGAGAAAGGTAGGCTGGCGATGGCTGGGCACCATGATATGGCAGGGTGTGAAGAGCACCAGCTGGAGAAACCTGGTCAGACATCTGTCCAGGTGGGTAGCAGACATTTAACCAGACGCTGCAGAACATAGGCCTAGAAAAGAAGGTACAAGACTCCAGCATGAGAGGTGGCCTAATTAAAAAAAAAAAAGGGGGGGGGAGGTTTGTCTTGTTTGAAAGCTGAAAAGCTGGTACCTGGAGAAAGCCAGGGATTTGGAAAGCTGATTTTGAGTTAGTATATGTTGGGAAAGTTGGAAGAACCTTGGAGAAGCTGAAAGCCAGAGGGAGAAAGACCAGAAGGAAAACTTGGAATGTGTGACTGCTGAGAAACTGGACTTTGTAAAGATCTCCCTCAGGTTTGGAGAGGTAAAAAGGCACCATCTTAGACATGTGTTTTGAGGAACTTTTGGAACTAAATGGTGAATGGGGTCAAATAACTGGCCACTTGTGACATTTATGACTTTTCAACTTTTCATTTCCCTTAATAAAGCCTGTTTAAATGTTTAAATTGCTTTGTGAGCCTTGCTGGGGGAGAGGGGGAAGGAGCAGGTATGGGCAGGGGTGGGTGTGGGTTGTGGGTGAGTCAGCCTGAAGACAAGGCCAGATTTTAAAAGCACCTACTTATTTTCCTTTTGGCCTGATGGCTGGTTGCTTCCTGCCCTATTTACAGCTTATATAAAGCAGTCTTTTCTTTATTATTCTATTTCATGCATCAGATTAATTTGTCAGAAATAGGTGGGCTGTTCTTTCAGCTCCAGTATCAAATGTTTCTATTTTCCTTGAACTCATTATTGACGTTACTGATAGAAAAGTATATTTCCTGACTAGAAAGTCAACATCTCAAAGGTGAGCCAGAGGAATAAGTGAAGGATTTTAATTGGAATATTGGAAAACAATATTCACACAACTTCCCTCTCCCCCCATTCCACATTGAAAAAAAATCCCATTATTTTCCCTGATCTAGACAAAGCCAAATATCCATTCTTATCTACTTTAGAGGGGTTTTGTAAGATCTTTTTGGAAATCAAACTATAATGCAGCAGATTTTACCTTTACTTTGAAATATCATAATTAGGCATTTATTTCTTGACAGAATGATGGATATGCTTAATAGTATATCATTAAAATTAATTAGGATGCTTAAAACCTATAAAAGAATTTCAAACTGGAAATTATGATTCTAATCATATAAGAATGTGTCTGAACTCACCCGTAAAGATTACCTTTTAAATAATTTCTTGTTATAATCATTTTAATATCTCTTTCAATATAAGAAAAGTATTATTTCCATTTACAAAGACTTCTCAAAATAGCTTATTTTCTCTTCAAATGATTCTGTTAGGTGGGGAAATGGTGATCACTTCAACTATTTCAATAGGTTTTTTTTTAGATTTAAAAATTGGCAGAAGAGAATAATTCTCTTAACCCTGAATCCAGTGTATTTTTACACATGCTATATTTGCAAGGAAGTTCAAAAATATTAAATTATTTCCCACAGAAGTACAGATATTTTCTTCTTAAATAAAGACACTTAAGTTAGTACAAATATATTCTAAAATATCTGGAAGTGTAAAAAGCTGAAATGTAAAAGTACTATTTAATAAAATATATTCATTGAAATCAGCATAGAAATTATGAGAAAACCCCTAGGAGCAGCTCCTATCATATAGTAGAAAATGAGCTGTGTTGTCACAAATAAGTGAAAGTCAAGCTGTGACCCCCAACATAGGCAGAGCATTTCTTCATAAAATTTAGGCACTGCCATTAGCTGTGTCTGAAAAGCACAGAGGCTTAAACAGGATAAGGGTACTTTGAATTTGTTGCAAATCCCTGGTGGGGAAGAGAAAATGAAGCACCAAGTGGGTGTGTGAGAAGTTGGAGCCTCCAGTTTTCAGGAAGAGAGAGAAAAAACAAAGATATAGATAAAAAGAAAGGAGCAGAGTCTGAGTAGAGAAACTTTTGGGGAGAGGAGCGACATGAGAATGGTAGGCAGGTAAAGAGCCTGTGAGCAGGTTGTGCAGAAACCCCCTGGTACCTGGGGATAGTAAAGGATTTGAAAAGCTGATGTGTGCATCACCATTTGTTGAAGAAGTTTGAAGAGTCTTGCTTTAGAAGAGGAGCAGTTTGGAACACTGGAGAGAAAAAAAGCAGAGAGAAGATGCCAGAGAAAGATTGGACTTTGCAGAGTGCCTGTTTCAGGTTGGAGGGGCCAAGGGCACCATCAAGGACATGCGTCTTTGGGATCTTTGGGACTGAGAATGGTGACCGGAGTAAGATAACTGGTCACTGGTGGCTTTAAAGAACTTTTGTTTTCACTGTTAATTCTCCTTGTAACTAAAACACTGTTGTTGAATTGTATTTGACTAGCAACTACTGCAAGCAGGTGGTACGAACCTGAGCGAACCTGTGTGGCAGAAGCTAAATTTTAAAAGTGCCGCTTTTTTCCTTTGGCTTGTTGGTTGGAGGCTTCTGCCCCTTTGACCCAATTTCCAAAACACTAAAGTTAGTACAAATGGGTTCTAATCCATTTGTAAGTGTAAACAACTGAAATGTAAAAGTGCTGTTTTATAAAATGTATTCATTTAAAATAAACATAGAAATTATGAGAAAATTTTCAGGAGCAGTACCTAGCATGTAGTAGAAAATTAGCTTCATTGCCATGAACAAGTGAATGAATGACATAGTTTCTTTCTCCCTGAGAAAGAAAACAGCTACTAGGAGATCCCAAGAGAACGGTCAGTACTCTCAGGACAGCCTTGCTTTTTGAGGGAGCTGGGTGGGAACACACAGCCTTCCCCCATGCAACACAGCCCTTTCATGAGAACACCAATAATAATTAAGGCTTCTGTGTCATGGCTGTGAATCCAAACACCAGACCATTCAGAGATGAAGTTTACATAGAAACAAAATAAAAAAAATATTGTCCACAATATAAAAATGATTCATTATCCCAGTCCCCTTCCCTGCCCACACATACATCCCTCTTAGCTGAGAGTAGTGATGTGTGCTTCATACTAATTGATGGATACCTTGGATCTTGTCTGCTTTAAAATTTTCTTGTAAGAATTCAAAAGACTTTGAAACATAATCCTCAGACAACATCCAGTTCAGAACAAAGGCTCTTATTCTTGACAACTCTCTCTCCACCCACCTCCCCAGCAAAGGTCATAAGAACAAGTGCTACCCCAACTCTTTTCTAAAACTATCTCACTGAAATGTGTCAGGGTTTCCCTGATGCAGCCTTTCTCTCTACCCATTTAAGCCCCCATCCCACCTGGTTAGTTAGATGCGTTCCCAGTGGCGTTGGGCTCAAGGTCACTTATTTTCCCTATTATATATGTATTATACAACTCATCAAGTGGGAAGCCATGCTTTATGTGTTTTCATTAAAACCCACTAACTATAATTTTTCCTCTTTGTGCATCACACAGTTAAACTAATCAAGATCCTCAAGGATGTACCCTCACAAGTGTGTGTATGCATGTACACACACTATTTTTCAACTTTCAATTACCAAGAATTCTCTGAAATGCCTTTTAACTAATGAAGTTATAGGAGGGACAGAGTAAACATTTCTTGAGATTGGTGAACTGGAGGGTGAGAGGAGGGAGTTATTGTAAGAAAAGATGTGGAAAGAATACATCACATCAGTAACAACATAGGGAAAAATACCTCTGACATATACTAAAAAGGAAGATTTATCTGAGAGAAAAGTAATTTAAATTTATGAAGAACGGCATCTCACAGAGTCATGATTGAAGCAATTAAAAATAAATAAGTTAATTTCAATAAGGCTTAGTATTTCTGATTGATCTTCCAGAGCTGCTGTTGGTAATACATCAAGAATCAATTTAACCGCCCATTGAAAACAAAGTTTATAATATTCATTTAATGGATTTTGATGCCTCAGGCAGCACAGTGATGTAAAAATGATTAAAATGTGCCACATTTCTGTGTGATCAATAAAAATTCTCTCTAAAATTGGCTGAAATTTAAACACACCTGAGCAACTTGGCTTTGTTGTATCCATAGTATTCCAAATAAACCATCTAACCTGTATTTATATACAGGTTCATTAGACACCTCATTTTCCAGCTTATTAGTACTGATATAACCTAATCCAATTCAAAGTTCAGCATTCAATGATAGGTTAAACAAAGATAGATAGATAGATGATGATGATAGATAGATAGATAGATAGATAGATAGATAGATAGATAGATAGATAGATAGATAGATAGATGATGGATGGATGGAGAGTGTTACATATAAATATATCAAAACCCTAATGGAAGTATATAAGGTATTTGGAAAATGATTGGAAAACATGCATATCTGCATACCTCAGATAATAGCAATACTACCTAAGAGTTGATTTCTTTATTGAGGTAATGCAGGTTTAAAGGACTGTATATAATTCAGAAATATTGGTTCATTCACATCTCTTTTTAAAAGAGCTTGTGAATGCTTATTAAAATCAGATATATAGAACAGAAAGTATGAGATTGTTTTCTTCTTAAAGAAAATAAAACTGAACTATGACACTAAAGTAGCATTAAAAATGACTTTTACAAGTTTATGAATGCACTCCTGCATTACCCAATGAAACTTTCTGAACTCAATTATTAATGCTGACTTTTTGTCAATATTGTAAAGACATTTATTAGTATTGATTCTTTGTCAATACTATACAGAACTGTAGAAACATGATTAATATTCCAAATTGTGCATCCATAGATGGTTGCATGTATTCATTTACAGGACAGCTATCTATTTTAGAAAGGATATTATCTTCAAGGAAATTTTATAATTTATATATTTAAACAAATGTAGCACTTACAGTTCATGTATGCAAAGTTTCTATGAATTTATTAGCTTTTACTGAATTCATCTAATAGTGAATTTAATTAAAAAATGCATGTATTCTTGGAAATAGGTCAATCATTGAAACAGAAACTACCTCAATAACCTTTTAGACATCTGTGTCTCATCATTTAATAAACTCTCTTCAGTCATTCAATTACAAACAATAAAATAAACTTAGTTGTTAAAAAAATTACTGGTCTTTTATAATGCATATGCAGATACATATGGAGTGCCTGTTGCTTGAATTTAATGAGATTTTAGCTTATTTCTGAAACATTATTAAATACTAACTGCTGATCAAGAAATTCATGAATCCTGCATGACTTACACTAAAATAACATTTCTTTAATTCTTAGAGAAAAAAAAAAATATAAGAGCTCCACTGATAGCTTAAGCGCTGTAATAAGTTAACCATTGAACACCTACACCACTGGGAACTCTCCATTACTGCAGTGCCTACCACTCCTGAACATTTTGGCTGTCCTGTTTTCTCCATTTAGCACATGAGGACATGGAGGCAAAGGGAATACACAACCTGTTCAAAACAAGTCCAAGCCCATGTCTCCACAAAAGCTGACTGGTGTGTGTGAACTGCCCTCACCTAAGAACTACCCTCACCAGACTCTTACCAGTCAGTGTAAAGAGCCAGCCTCAGGGTGCAAAAAAGGACAAGAGAGATTGCTCAACCGCAGAGGCTGAGGGATGACTGGAAGCATGCACCACCAGCAGCTTATTATCTAAAGTAAGGACTATTTGAGGCAGGGCACAGTGGTGCATGCCTGTAAGCGGTAGCCTAGGAAGTCCAGGCAGGGACCAGGGATCATGGTTCAAGTCCTGCTCAGGGTAATGTAGCAAGACCTAGTCCCCAAAAATTAGCTGGGCATTGTGGCGCACACCTGTAATCCCAGTTACCTAGGAAGCTGAGGCTGGAGATAGCTTGAGTCAGTGGTACTCTGGACAACGTAAGCTTGCGGTTTTATGGGCAAAAATAGTGAGACCTGGTCTCAAATAAAAAAACAAATAAATATAAGCAAAATAGGGACTATTTAAAAGGTCAAAGCCAAGATGTATGACCAATTATACAAAGAAGACAATGGCAATAAATTTGTTAGTATCTCCCAAAGGCATGTTTCTTAAAGTAAGCATTGGAGGAAAGCCTGCACTGCTGCCCACTGGAGGTTAATCATGGCATTCCATCTTCAGTGTTCTGAAGACAGGTAAGAGTAGAATGAAGTTTTCTTCATTCACAGCATGAGTCCCGATCCCCCTTAGCTCTCAGTCTCTGAAAAGTCAGGAGGCTGTAAAAGAGATAAAGGAGCCAGAGAGACAGGAAACCTGACTCACCAGAGAGACTGAGTGGGGCAGGGTGGTGTTATCCATGTCACACTGGCTGTGGGGAAACCTGTGTGCTCTGCCCCTGTGGGCTGAAATCATTTCCTCTTGGCTTCTTCCACCCTGTTGCCCTCTCAACCTGTCCAGTGTCTGAGGTTTTCAAAACGTGTGGTCTTATGGCCTACGTCTATGGCATAGCGGCTACGAAGCTCATGATTATGCTGTCAATGACTAGTGTGAGTATTAATAGGACATAGTAGCAACTTCAGACTCCATGTTGGAAAAGCTGGGTTCTAATAGTCAGCAAACAGAGTTTATGTGTGGATCCATCCAAAGCAATTTGTTCTGGGTAAGACTAAGAATCAGGAGCATTCCTACAATCCCTAAGAAATATCTCCATCTCTGTGACCCATCAAGATCATTCACTCTTCTGCATTTTCAATTTGTTGTTTTCCTTTAGAAAATACCAGAGAATCAGAGATACTTTAAAATAAAAATGATTCAAGGCTATGATCTGGGGAATGAGTCTCCCATGTTCACCTCTTATTCATTTTTGCCTTCATGTCCTGCAGAGAATTTTATGTGAAAAAAATGTATTTCTCAGATTCCTAATCAGTAGAGGGGTCTTGGTCAATGACAACTAAACATTGAGATTCAGAAAGTAGGAATTATTTCAGCCTGGATGTTTTCTGGCAGCAACCATAACAGTGGAAATAATTTCTTTTCTGAGCGGTGTCCAACTGCGCAATCTTTAATTTTGAGGAGTCATGGAGCAATTGCATTGGGGGACAGAAGCCTCATATCCCTCCCTTCCTGGTAGTCTAATCAATAGTGCCAGACCAGCATCTCCTCCATGGACACTCTGAAGGCTTTTGTAATTGAGGTAATGGTTTATAGCACTGTAAATATTTTCCAAAGTATGGTGTCACATCTCAACAAACATATTTAACTAACACACTCTTACCAACAAGCCAGGTGTGGTGGTGTGTGCCTATGGTCCTAGCACTGGGAGGCAAGAGGCCTGGAATCACTTGAGTTCGTGGGTTCAAGACTACCCTGGGCAACATAGCAAGACCTGGTCTTGAAAAAGCAGCCAGGTGTGTTGGTGGGTGCCTGTAATCCCAGCTACCTGGTAGGCTGAGGCTGGGGATCATTTGAGTCCATGAGACTGGGACTACCCCGGGAAACATAGCAAGACCTAGTCTCCAAAAAAAAAAAAGAAAGAAAAAATACACTCACCATCAAAGGTCTAGTTGACTACCCACTGCCATCAAATGGCCTTTCTCTCCCCAGTCCTCCCACCCACAGGAAAATGCAAAGACATTGAAAGAGATGCTGAGTTCATGGAATGGAGGAAATAACATTGTTAAAATAGTCATCCTACCTAGAGCAAGATACAGACTGAGTGCAATGCCGGTTACATTTCAGTGGTATTTTTTTACCTAAATAGAACAAGCAATACCAAGACCGTAAACAACTAAAGCAATTTGGAGGAAAAAAGGCAAGAATAGACATACCAGTGTCCTTACTTCAAATTACACAACAAAGTCATAGTAATAAAACAGCATGGAATTGGAATAAAAACAGACAATAAGGTCAAATACAGAGCTCAGAAATAAATCTACACATATATGAGCAACTAGTTTATGACAATACTTCCCCAAATAAAAGACTTTTCAAGGCGTTTTGTAGGTATGTTACAAGATTCAAACTACAGTCAACAACTCCTAGCCCTTCTTGTTTTTCAGATGTTGTCACTCTTCAACTATTTGAGCAACCAAACATTTTTCCATTCCCAACAAGATTTTACATATGACAGGCTGAAGGGGTATCTTGTTGCTAGAGAAAAACTGGACTGGGAAAAGGCAGTTCTTTACCTCCCTAGTGGGATTATGGGTAGCATATTACATTCTGAATCAGAAGACATTACTTTTGTTTTTGCTGTTGATGATCCTTGGGACTTTGATGAGCACACTCTCTTTTTAGAACACCAGTTTTCATAACAGCATGAAAATATATCTTGGAAATCAAAGGTAACATATAAAAAGGTATTACATTAAATCTGAAATTCTATTCAAATATATTAAAATCACACAGAAACCTAGACATCAGTCACAAATATTCACATTTTTTAAAGTTGAGGTCATATTAGTTCACAATACTGTATACAATTTGGAGTTGCAGGAATCAGTCCTTCAGATAGATGTACATTACCACAGTACACACATCATCAACATACCCATAGTTCTCCCTGCCTTTCACTCTCCTTTCTCTCACTCTGGCAGCTTAAGTTCTAGATCTTATTTCTAAGGATTGTTACTGGTTTGCCTTTGCCTCACCTTTGTTTTGCTTCTTCATATTCTACATATAAGTAAAGTCATTGGGTATCTGCCTTTCTCCTTTAACTTAGTTTTCTTAGCTTTATTTCCTCCAGTCTCATCCATGCTGTTACAAGTGATAAGAATGAATCATTTTTCAATACTGAGTAGTATTCTGCCATGTATATTAAAAATATATGTTTTTTTATTCATTCATTTATCCTTGGGCACTTAGATGTTTGTTTCCCTAATTAGGCTATTGTAAATAATGCTCCAATCAACATCTGCAGCATATATTCTTTCAAAAATGAGTTTTCATTCATCAAGTTGATAACTAAAGTGGAAATGCTGGAGCAAATGGTAGAACATGTTTTCAAATTTTTGAGAAATCTCCATACTGTTTTCCATAGGGACTGGATCACAGTACACTCCTACCAATATTACAATTTCCTTTTTCTCCACATCCTCACATATACCTGTTTCTGGTCTTTCTGATGTGGCCCATTCCATATAAATATTTGTTCTATTTCTTTGAAGAATGCCACTGAAACTTTGATAGGAATAACGCTAAATCCATATATTGCTTTGTGTAAGAAAATACCAATTTTTTCAGTCCACAAGCAGTGTATATCTTCACATACTTTTGTGTCTTTTAAGAATGTCCTTTCTTAAGCTTACCCCTAAGTATCTAAATGATTCTTCTCTCTTAACCATCACCCACTGCAACCCATTTCTAAGTCTTCAGAACATGTCAAAGTGCTTACTTCCATGCAAACTCAAATCTCTCCCTTTGTCCCTCTTTCATCTCATCTTCTCTTCCTCTTTCCTTAGCCTCTCCCCACCCCTTCTCATGTCACCTTTGCCCAAGACACCACAATCACTTCCCAGACTGTTTACAACAACCTCTGAACAGGCTTTTACTTATAAATCTAAGTTATTCCCCACAAAAAGCCAGAATGTACTTTGGACGTATGGGTCAGGTCATTTCATTGTTTGAAACCGTTCGATGTTGTAATAAAATTCCATGTCTTAACTGTGTTTTTTATAGTCCCTGTGATCTTACACCAGCATGGCCTTTCAAGCCCATATTGGGTTTTTCCTCTTGTTCCCTAGGTTCCAGCCATACTAAGTTTTCCAGGTATACAGAACACTTCCCAGCAGAAATCAGATATCAAATACATAGTCTTTGTGACATCTTCTACTGAAGAAATGTGAGTAATGCACATCAATACCTGTGTGAAAATATATACTTATTGTTTAAGCTACTAAACGTGAATGTGATTTAGTAAATATAACATCTGATTATCCAAAAGACTTCTGAACAGAAAAAAAAAAGTGGAAAACAATGGAATACTAAAGTTCATTATTTTCTGTTTCATGGTGCTGTTGTTTTATACTGAGCTACTTTTCAAAAGTTAAATGCTTAATGTATTTAACCTATTATTAAAACACAGAAGAAATAATTATTGTAAAGAGCTGAAATCTTTGAAAATATTTGAAGTGCATATTTAAGAGTCAATACCCTCATTCTCCTTTATCTGAAAGTCACTAGTGTCCTCCTTGTAGTTCATTTTCGCTAGTTATAGTCTCTTTGAAAAAAGTCTCATTCACTCTATGTCCATGTATGTGATATATTTAATTATTTTATCTTTGCACATTCCTCTATCCCTTCAGATAAACTTATAAGATTAGTATTAGAATAGAATTACAGTACAAATAATCAGTATTCAATGAATATTTCTAAATGAACAAATACGGTACTGCTTAGACTTCAGTGGTGAAGCAAGTGGTAACATGTTACAGAAATAAATATTAAACTTGGAAAATCATGTCATTCATGTAGCAACTCACATTAAGCTTTCTATGTTAGTACTTTTATTTTGAAAATAATTTTCTTCATTTTCCTTAGTTTTCTCATTGTTTACATATATTTTCCAGGCCAATGATCATCACTGGGATAGAGAAGACTATTTGTTTTAGCTTATAGTTCCAAAGAATCATATTTCTCCCCCCAATTTTGATTGAATCAAATGTACAGAAAGTATCTGTCAATGTAATTTTTGCAATAACATCTAACAAAGCCTCACAACTCATTCAGGCATATATTACAATACCCATATACTTTTGACGTTAGGAAGATAAGTTCCACTGCAGTTACTCACATTGGTACTTTAGGCAGATGGTTTGATTTTCTCATGCAGGGTATGTTGGAAAATCCACTGATACACCAAGAATACCTATAAAGTTACTGTTGTATATGCTTTAACACATAAACCACCATATAGAAATTACTTCACCTATTTATCCATGCATTTTATTCCCTTCCACTATGAGTTGCAGACAGCAGCATGTTTCAGCCTTAACAGTGCATCATAAAACATCACTACATTTCATGATGTGTTTAGTTGAAGCTAAATTTACATGTTATAAAATGCACAAATCTTAGTCATTTAATGTATTACAACAAATGTATATACACCACGCACTGTAACCTAAATGTCTATGGAGAGAGAACAGCAACTCCACAACCCCACCAAATGTCTCAGACTCTCTGTCAATCTCTTTTCCCAACCTTAGAATCTAATTCTTAGGATTTTTGCTATTGGTTGAGCTTGATGCTTCTAGAGGTGACATGAATGAAGCAATACAGCATACCTATTTTCTGTGTAGTGACTGCTCCAGTCGAAATGATTTCTCAGTTTTTACAATTTATTCACTTTTATTTTTCACAAACTATATCTTAGGGAACTATTTGCAAGACTGGTGATAAAATCATTTTCTGCT
Source organism: Uropsilus gracilis (assembly GCA_004024945.1). Taxonomy (NCBI): domain Eukaryota; kingdom Metazoa; phylum Chordata; class Mammalia; order Eulipotyphla; family Talpidae; genus Uropsilus; species Uropsilus gracilis. Next base: position 37,827 of record PVHY01013234.1, read on the forward strand.
TATTTCAAATTTTATATCTGTATTTACTTGAACATACAATTTCATTGGACTTAATAATTTTTTGGTTAAAATTTTACAGATAAATCTTAATCTAGGCATTGTTGACTTCTACTACTCTGGACAATTTGAAATCTTTGTTTTGTATAATCTTTTCAACTTCTGGGCAACCTATATTAAGAACTTATTAGACTTTTTTTATTCTCTTTAATCTTAATCTTTCACTGATAGTCTTTTATTTCCTACTCTGAGAGGCATTTCAAATTGATTTTTATAGCTTTAATGCTTTGCTCTATTAACTCTTTTAGCTGAAAACTATTGTCTGTAAATATCATTTAATACTGATGTAATATATTTAATTGTAAAGGCTCTACTATTTTCCAAAGCTTCCTGGTGAATTTTGAATCTTTCGCTTTGGGGTCAAACATTGTATATTCTTTTAATTTTTAATTGATGAAATAGTACGATTATATGACTTCTACATCATAACTCTAATATTGTCATGCATACAGGGTTGATTTCTTTAATTACTATTCTTTTGGTCAAGCTAAATTGCACTCTTTTATGCTTTTTTTTATTAGTTAGTGATCTCTGGAAATGCATCAATGGAAATTTGTTGAGTTTTATAGTACCTTTCTCTAGGAATTCTAGTTTCAAACTCATTTTGCTAGGTGTCTGAGGACACAGATTTATGCTCTGCATGTCTGAGATTGTGCGAACCATCTCCAAACTCACAGAAGGCCAGTGCTTTTGTGGAGTCTCAGGGGATGAATTGTTGATTCCTGTTCAGTCCACAACTAAAGTTAAGGCGAGAAATCAGCTCTTTCATGTGAACTGGCTTTGTTCCTTGTTTATCCAATACTGCTAAACATCCTCACTCTATGCTGGCATTTTCCATTTCACTTTCCCACTTGCATGGAAAGAAGAGCTGTTGGAATTACAAATAATTCTGTCTCCTGTCAACACTGTCAACACTGTGACCAAGAGCATGCTGATTGCTGACTGCAAATTTAGTTCTGATTTTAGCAGCTATTCACTTCAGGAACTATAGTGTTCATCATTTCTAGCATTTGATGGCTCCTCTCTTTGCCCCACTCCTCAGTGATACATGTTTTTTTGTGGTTGTTGCTATGAACTAACAGCATGTTTCTCCAGCATTATATTATGGAAACGTACCATTATATGTCATTACTGCCTGCATAAAAGCAGACAGTAATTTCAAAGTGATAGAGGGCTCAATATGAATCAAAGAGCAGCACTAACACCCTCCAAGGAACTTCCCCAAGAGCAAACATTTGTCTTGCACAAACCTCTGTTTCCAGCATAAGAAAGTAATTCAGACTGGGAGACAATCACGCAGGAAACTGTGTAGCAGGAATCAAGAGGACCCTGAAGTCACTCATTTAATGGCTTGAGTCAGTGCCAAGATACCTGCTTCCTTAAACCCTTTGTTGATTTAATCACTTTCTTAAAAAGTGTTAGATTCCTTTTCCAGCACCTACTCTTCCCAAACCCAGCACATCCATTTCATAGGGAAACATTTAAACCTCTGCCTTCAGATTTCCATCCATGGCCTTTGAGGGGTGCCCTACCCGGTTTCAAGCACTCCAAGCTGTGTGTGGTCCAACTGCAAGTCTCTCAGTCACACAAACCAAACTGGTGACAGCTAAGACTGTAAAGGAGAAACTCACGTTTTCAAGGCAGGTTATGGAGAAAAATGCATGCTGTATAATTTTAGCTGCAGCTAGTACATGGAGCAATATATAGAGATCAACACATATACCCATCATCACCTTATCTTTTCATTCCTGTTTTCCTTGTGTCTGTCAATATTAAATGTTATCTAGTTAAACTATTGTTTTTCAAGGAGCGTAAAACAGCACAGATTAATTTTTGACATTATCGGACTTAAAACTGTATAATTTTTGTTGGCCCAACAAGATCTTTTTGGGTAAATCAGCTTTCTGATGGACTCTCTTTGGCAATGCCTGAAGGAAAGAGTGTAAATTCCTAACTTCTGGAAGGTTCTTTTAGTTTCCTGACCTTATGATTAAATACGACATTTAAAAATTGTCTTTTCTGGAGAGAGCTATGTTAGAGGGTATTTTACTAGCTTTGTATGCATATATAAATATCTACGAAATGATATATGCTGTCAGTTACTTTATCATCTTTATCACAGTACCAAAAGAAAAAAAAGCTGTAGTAAAGATTAAAAAACAATCTTGAACTTAGAACTAGGGAACAAAAAGAAATTTTAGAGTAAGTTTCCCTGCTGTCTGCTATGCTCAATTTCCCTTAAATAATTTTTCTTTGGAATAACCCTAAATGTTTGTGATGAAATTTTATCAAAATAATATATTATCTTAACTCTCTCTAGAACTGTATTGTTTCATATAATTTCCTATCTATTTTACTTCCCCCTCTGTATACAAGCTCACATGTTTATATGTACATGAACACATAGCCATAAAATATGTGTATATTTAAATAAATTAAACATTAAGGCCAATGCAAATGAATTTATATGAGAAAATTCAATTAATTTCAAAAGGAATTCATTTTAACTTGCTAACTAGAAAGTCATGGCATGCAGAGCATGCACAGGTATACATGTGGTTTTGTGTCACCAAATGGTGCAGGTGGTTCCAAATCTGTCCTCTCCACTAATGTGTAAAATAAATTTTATTACTTAGTATCAACAGCTATACATAGAAATATTCCACTCTAAATGGTAGGAGCTATAAAGAATCATATTAGTAGAAATAAGCCAGAAGGAAAAAGAGAAATACTGGATAGTCTTACTTATATGCGGGATAGAGAGAAAACAAACAAACAGTCAAGAAGAATTTAAAACTGTCAAGAGAAACTGAAGCATAGAGCAAGAGATGGTAGGTGAGTAAAATTGGAGAAGGAATGGGTACAAGAGATTAAGATGGTTTATGGGTGATAAGGTGGTAGGAGAACCTTGGGGTAGACAATGATGTAAGACATATATATATATATATATATATAATTTAAAAAATAAAATGTAGCAAGCAAAAAAAGTTTGATTCAGGTACCATAACATAATTTTAACAGTGAACTGAAATGGATCTTGAAAGAAAAAGCTGAGAAAAGCAAAATCAATTTTTAAAAACTTAGGAGAGAAGCCCTGAAAGTAACAAAGGATAAAAACAGACACTACCTAATGGTACGTATTTCAAATCACCAAAAGGACTTAACAATTATCAACATATATTCACCAAATGTGGGAGCACCAAGATTCATAAGACAGCTACTAGCAAAACTGAAAACAAATATTGATGAAAACACATATGTTGTAGGAGACTTTAACACTCCACTCTCACCAAAAGACAGATCAGTAAAACAAAAGCTAAACAAGGACACAAAAGCTTTAAAGGAAGATCTAGACCAAATGGACCTAATAGATATCTACAGGACACTGCACCCCCCCAAAAAGGGAATACACCTTCTTTTCAAATGCACATGGATCCTTCTCTAAAATTGATCACATATTAGGACACAGGAAAAACCTGAACAAATACACAAAAATCAAAATTGTACCAACTTTTTTCTCTCATCATAAAAGCATTAAACTAGAAATTAACAATGAAGAGAAAGCAAGAAGAATATCCAATACATGGAGACTGAACAATATACTACTAAATGAAGAATGGGTAATGGAAGAAATTAAAGAAGAAATTACAACCTACTTCAAAACAAATGACAAAGAAGACACAACATTCCAAAATGTCTGGGACCCAGCAAAAGCATATCTAAGAGGAAGGTTCATAGCAATACAGGCCCATATCAAAAACCAAGAAAATATCCAAAGAAAAACCTCATGTCCCAACTCGAAAAATTAGAAAAAGAACAACAAGAAAAGCCAAAGCCCAGAAGAAAACAAGAAATAATAAAAATAAAAGAAGAAATAAATAACATAGAGAAAAAAAAAGACTATTCAGAGGATCAACAAAACTAAGAGCTGGTTCTTTGAAAAAATAAATAAAATTGACAAGCCCCTTGCAAAGCTCACAAAGAAAAGAAGAGAAAAGACCCAAATAAATAGAATCACAAACAAGAAAGGAGAAATCACCACAGACACAAAAGAAATTCAAAGGATAATCAGAGACTACTATGAACATCTAT